>CAUYRH010090281.1:0-11229 GCA_963574655.1 Perodicticus potto
TGGCGGGCGCCTGTAGTCCCAGCTGCTTGGGAGGCGGAGGCAGGAGACTCGCTTGAGCCCAGGAATTGGAGGTTGCTGTGAGCTGTGATGCCACGGCACTCCTCTATCCAGGGTGACAGCATGAGGCTCTGTCTCAAAAAAAAAAAAAGATCTTTCATTTCAATACTGAAAGGAAGGAAGCAACCCAAGGTCCCCTAAAAACTTGCTGATGGAGTTCTGAGCTAGAACTGTCATTATATATTCAGTCAGCATCACTATTTTTCCTCATGCAATTAAAATACTTTGGACTCGGCTCAGTGCTTGTAGCTAAGTGGTTAAGGCGCCAGCCACATACACTGGGGCTGGCAGGTTCAAAACTGGCCTGGGCCTGCTAAAAAATAAACAATGATGGGTGGCACCTATGGCTCGAAGGAGTCAGGCGCCGGCCCCATATGCTGGAGGTGGCGGGTTCAAACCCGGGCCAAAAACTGCAATCAATCAATCAATCAATCAATCAATCAATCAATAAATAAATAAATAAAATAAAATAAAATAAACAAACAATAATAACTATAACAAAAAATAGCCGGGCATTGTGGCAGGTGCCTGTAGTCCCAGCTACTTGGGAGGCTAAGGGAAAACAATTGCTTAAGCCCGAGAGTTTGAGGTTGCTGTGAGCTGTGATGCTACGGCACTCTACCGAGGGTGTCATAATGAGACTCTGTCTCAAAAAATTAAAATAAAATATTTTGGACTAGAATAAGAGTTGAGACATATATCTAAATTAATCAAATTTTAAGTAGAAGTCTAACAAATTTATAGAACATGAAGCAGGAAAAAAAATTTAAATCAATTTACAAATAAATATCCTACCCATGCTTCATGACATGGAGATTCCATAGTTTCATCACTTCCTTCTCTCCTTCATTAACATCAGAAAATTCTTCAATTTGCTAAAAGAAAAAAGGAAAAATACCTATTCAGTGCAGAAAACCTTTGGAAATTTTTAAAAAAAGGATGTTTTCAAAAAATACAACATATTTATTTATACAGCAAAGTGGCAACATTTCTTAAAATCAACTTCTATTTAAATAGTAATTTTAAAAGGGAAATACTAAGTTATAAAATAGTTAACTATAAATTACAAAAAATACATGACACAAATTCACATGAAGCTGTATCTCTTTTACTTGTTATGATGCAACTGCGAGAATTAAGCCTTCCAGGATTCCTTAATTTAGCAAAATAGATCCTTTACATTAAGTCAAAAGTCTAGTTCATCTTAAATTTTCAAACAAATTCATTTAATAAAATTCTAAGATCATTGCCAATAATGAAGGTGATGATAATAATTACTGTAATGGTTTTTTCTCTTAGCCATTCAGGATCTTTTTCATCTTCACTATCGACTTCCATTTCTTGTGGACGGAGAGGTAAACAGGTATCACTATGGAAATATAAACGATTATGGCCACTACTGTATGTTCGTTGCTGTTCTACTTCACCATCTTCTGATTCAAGAAATTCAGACATGCTTGCTTTTGTTCTTTTTGGCCTAATGAAAAGAAATAAATGTTGATTAAAATGGCACAGACATCTGTATCATCCAACCTCATGACTATGAATTGATCTTTTTAATAATGTAAATTATTGTATTACCACTTTATAAAACCACAAACAACTGTATTTGCAGCAACCCCCCAAAATTATTTCCTTTCTATATTTAATGTAAAATAAACCTCTTATGTATCAATTTATTTATTTATTTGTATTTATTTTTTTTGGAGACAAGAGTCTCACTTTTGTCGCCCTTGGTAGACTGCTGTTGCATCACAGCTCACAGCAACCTCAAACTCCTGGGCTCAAGTGATTCTCTTGCCTCAGCCTCTCCAACAGCTGGGACTACAGGTGCCCACCATAACACCCGGCTATTTTTTTTTTTTTTTAAGAGACAGGGTCTTGCTCTTGCTCAGACTGGTCTCAAACCCCTGAGTTCAGACAATCGCTTGCCTCAGCTCCCCAGAGTGCTAAGATTACAACAGGCCTGAGCCACTGCACCAGGCTATTACGTATCAATTTAAACATCAAAATGTTTAAGATAGGCTCAGCACCTGTGGCTCAAGCGGCTAAGGCGCCGGCCATGTACACCTGAGCTGGCGGGTTCGAATCCAGCCTGGGCCCACCAAACCACAATGACGGCTGCAACCAAAAAAAAAAATGGCTGGGCGTTGTGGCGGGCGCCTGTGGTCCCAGCTACTTGGGAGGCGGAGGCAAGAGACTGGCTTGAGCCCAGGAATTGGAGGTTGCTGTGAGCTGTGATGCCACAGCACTCTATCCAGGGTGACAGCTTGAGACTCTGTTTCAAAAAAAAAAAAACAACAATAAAATGTTAAAGATAAATTTAAAAAATAAACATAAATAAAAGGAGAAAAAGAAACAAAGTGCTAGTTAGGCACATTCAGATAGGAATATGTATATAAAATCCCACATGTCAAAATTGTGTATTTGAACATATATATTCACAAAGTAGAAAAACCACAACACTATTTGTGTACACACACACATCTATCCAGGAATTTTGTTTTTTCAGTTTTACAAAGATAAAAAATTCCCCTTCGTAATCTTGATCTCAGTGGTCAAATATATTGCTGTGAACACACAACTATAAATATAAAGCCTAATGGAAAGAAAATCATTCTCAGGTATTACCTAAAAGGATACTATCACATAAAATATAAAATGACAAGAATAGAGTTCTTTATATTTCACATCACCCAGATAAAGTATACCCCTAGTTCCCACCAAGATACGCACACAGAAATTTCCACTGGGAGAATTCTTTAATTCCACTAATTACTGCAGGAATAGTGACATTAACAGTTAAAACTCAAAGATAAAGCTTTAAGGAAGAAGCGAGAAAATTCCTATAGCATCAGGAGCTTAACAGAGTTATAAAGCAGTGTAGTACCCCAAAACCTTATCACAGAGAAATAATACATTCCAACTACCTAGTAGCTTTGTCTGGCTCCTCTTTGTTCCTCCAACATCACTGATAAAAGTTAGACAATAAACTATTGTTGTGTGTCCTTTTTACATACCTGCACACAAGAATATGTGTGATAGGTGTTCTCTTTACTGGTCCGTTGCGACTAAAAGCAAATCCAGGTTGTCGATGAATATCCTGAGGATTTCCTGCATAGGAGCCATCATAACACTCATTGATAGAAACATCTATTCTAGCACCTTTTGGATGATACTGTAACAGAAAAGGCAAGGTGTATATTAGGAAAAGAAAATATTTTGCGGGGGGAGGGGAGCAGAGTCTTACTATGTTGCCCTTGGTAAGTGCTATGGTGTCACAGCTCACAGCAACCTCAAACTCTCGGGCTTAAGCGATTCTCTTGACTTAGCCTCCCAAGAAGTCTCCCAAGTACCTGGGACTACAGGCACCTGCCACAACACCCGGCTGTTTTTTGTTGCAGTTGTCGTTGTTTAGCTGGCCCAGGCCATTCTGAACCTGTCAGCCTCGGTGTATGTGGCTGGTGCCATAACCACTGTGCTAAGGGTGCTGAGCCAGGAGAAGAAAATATTAATTACCTTACCCTAAATACCTACTCCTCCAATTTACTTAATTAAAAAGAATTTGCTGGTTCACAATATATTGAAAACTGAAACAAGCCAGGCACATCAGCATGATAAACACAGTCAAAAGCCCTGGAATTAACAGGATGTGTTAAAATCCTGACTGACTGTGCTGCTTATTAGCTTGGTGACCATACAAATTATTTCTTGCCTGGGCAAGAAGATTACCACTTAATTCAAAGAGCTGGTGTGAGGTTGGGTGCAATGGCTCATGCCTGTAATCCTAGCACTTGGGAGGCTGAGGCGGGTGGATTGCTTGAGCTCACAGGTTCAAGACCAGAACAAGACTTCATCTCTAAAGACCAGAACAAGACTTCATCTCTAAAAATAGCCAGGCATTGTGGCAGGTGCCTGTAGTCCCAGCTACATGGGACGCTGAGGCAGGAGAATCACTTGAACCCAAGAGTTTGAGATTGCTGTGAGATGTGATGCCACAGCACTCTACCAAGGGCGACAAAGTGATACACTATGCCAATATTATTATTACAAATATATGTAAACTAAATCATTTAATGTAATTCATCCATGTATCAATCCACCAAATGCATAAATTTCTTCTTTTTTTTTGAGACAGAGTCTCAAGCTGTCACCCTCAGTTGCAAGTGTCATTATTGTTTTAGCTGGCCCAGGCAGGTTCAAACCCACCAGCCTCAGTGTATGTGGCCTGCTCTCTACCCACTGAGCTACAGGCGCTGCCCAAATGCAGAAATTTTGATATTTTTACATAAAGTACAATTTTTAAAAGTTGCCTTATGCTTAATGTATATTATTGGTAAGAAAAACTAAAAATTTTACTCACAACATAATTGAAGATAAATCTGCTATGGCAGAGTTTAAGATGCTTGAGTAAACTATAAAGTTTGCGGCAGTTCAGAGTACACCAAGGGCAATGCAGGTCATCTCTTGCTTCAGTTTGTTGTCTCGTATTATTGTTATAAAGAAACTTAAAAAAAAAAAAATCAAATCTCCAACAAACATATAAAGATATTTTGTTTCAATATAATTTCTAAAAGTTAAACAACTGAAAAATCAAATTAGCAATATTCTTTTTATTTAAATATGCCAAAAATTTCAGATCTAACAAAAAAATGCATTTCAAGATTAAAGAAGGTTCAACTATATTTACCTGATAAAATATTCTTAATTTTTGTCGGTTTTCATTTGAAGTATCTTTTTCTTTTCTTGATTGTAGATCTGCAGTCAATGTTTCTTTGACAGCTGCAAATACATTAAATACTAAAAGTTTCACAGAATTCTACCTATGGTATTTAACACAATTTCTGTTTTCTCCCTCAATTGATGATCACAGGAACCTTAAACCCTTAATCAGCACCCTTAATCAGAATTTAAGGTTTTCATTGGCAGGACCTATTTTCTTTTTTTAAAAAACATCCTCCTATGTCCTATGCCAAGTAATTATATGCTATCACTATGGGGTTTTAAGCACTTTGAAGTCAGAGTGTGGTTTTACTGGTCTTTGCTCACTGCTGATCACTCAAAATATAGTCATCCAGCCAAGTGCTGGTTCATCTGAAATAAAGAAAAATGATTACATTAAAATTAGAGCAAATCTGAAAGATAACTATTGATTCTGACAGATTCTTTTTCAGATTTAAGGGGGAAAAGATACTTTTTTTTCCTAACAATCATCCTACATGTAAATAGAGAACTTTTAACCTATTACACTAGCTTGAGAGTATTTTCAGAAGCAGACTATAATTTACTAGGAAATCTTTCCCATGACAAGGCCATTTCCTCTATCTCTTTAATCTGACCAGTACAGTGACCTACACACACTGAATGTACATGAATGGCCAATGTTAAAGCCTTCTCTCTCTTTTTTTTTTTAAAGACATGAGTCTCTGTTGACCCCAGGCTACAACACCATGGCATCATAGCTCACAGCAACCTCAAACTCTTGGGCTAGAGCAATCCTCTTGCCTCAGCCTCCACACCTGTCACGACGCCCAGCTAATTTTTTCTATTTTTAGCAGAGATTGGGTCTTGCTCTTGCTTAGGCTGGTCTTGAACTCCTGAGCTCAAGAGATCCACCTACCTGGGCCTCCCAGAATGCTAGGATTACAAGTGTGAGTGCCCAGACCCTCTGACTTTTTTAAACAGATAAAAACACATGAAGCTAAGGTCAAGGACAGTGTTCCTATCAGGCAGATATAAAATGATGGAACAATGCAAGTTAGGCTGAAATTCAGCAGAGAGCTAACTCCTCTTGTAGTTTTCTTAAAACTTTTTTTTTTTTTTAGACAGAGTCTCACTTTGTCACTCTTGATAGAGTGCTGTGGCATCACATCTCACAGCACCCTGGGCTCAGGTGATCCTCTTTGCCTCAGTTTTTCATTTTTAGTAGAGACAGGGTCTCATGTTTGCTTAGGCTGGTCTTGAACCTGTGAGCTAAAGCAATACACACATCGCAGCCTCCCAGAGTGCTAGGATTACATGCCTGAGCTACATCGGCCAGCCTTTTAAAACATTTTTTAAAATCTCTCCTTTTAAAAATTTAATGCATCTCCTGGCAATTTTGCTGGAAGAACTTTAAAAAACTTTTTTATTGGCTCGGCGCCTGTAGCTCAAGTGGCTAAGGTGCCAGCCACATACACCTGAGCTGGTAGTTTCAAATCCAGCCCGGGCCTGCCAAACAACAATGACGGCTGCAACCAAAAAATAGCTGAGCATTGTGGCGGGCACCTGTAGTCCCAGCTACTTGGGAGGTGGAGGCAGGAAAATAGCTTGAGCCTAGGAGTTGGAGGTTGCTGTGAGCTGTTATGCCACGGAACTCTACCCAGGGCAACAGCTTGAGGCTCTGTCTCAAAAAACAAAAATAAACCGGCTCGGCACCTGTAGCTCAACGGGCTAAGGCGCCAGCCACGTACACCTGAGCTGGCGGGTTCGAATCCAGCCCAGGCCCACCAAACAACAATGATGGCTGCAACCAAAAAAAAAAATGGCCGGGCGTTGTGGCGGGCGCCTGTAGTCCCAGCTGCTTGGGAGGCAGAGGCAAGAGACTTGCTGGAGCCCAGGAATTGGAGGTTGCTGTGAACTGTGATGCCATAGCACTCTATCCAGGGTGACAGCTTGAGGCTCTGTCTCAAAAAAATAAAAATAAAAATAAAAATAAAAATAAAAATAAAAAAAAAATAAAAAAACCAAAAATAAACCATTTTTACTGCAAAATTTAACCTGATAAAATTAAGGCTTTGATGATCCTCTTCCAGGTCTAAAATTGTAAAAACACTATAAAATACAGAATACTATTCTATAACACAGAAAAAAATTTTACATGAATTATAGAAAGTATAGCTCCAAACCTCTTTACAGCTCTAATTCCAAAATCTTGAAAACCAATCGTTCTCTCTTGAGTTTCTAACAAATCTATTTAGTAGAAAATCTCCTAAGTTAACTAAAAACTTCCCTTGGAAGTGTTATATCTAACATATATACTACACAGCAATATCATACTTCTAAAATATTAAAAAATAATTGATATTCCCAGACAAATCTGGCACAAAGGTTCTACATGAAGAGTTATTGATCAGGCTTGGCACTCGTATCATAGTGGTTACACAGTCAGCCACATATACCAAGGCTGGCGTGTTGGAAGCTGGCCCAGGCTACCTGAACAGCAATGACAACTGCAATAAAAAAAAAAAAAAAAAAATTAGCCTTGCGTTGGGGTGGGCACCTGTAGTCTCAACTACTTGAGACGCTGAGGCAAGAGAATCTCCTTAGCCCAAGAGTTGGAGGTTGCTGTGAGCTATGATGCCAAGGCAATCTACCGAGGGCGATGTATTGAGACTCTGTCTCAAAAAACAAACAAACAAAAGTATTATTGATCAGTACTTCAACACAAAACTTTACATTTAATATAGGAGAACCCTAATTTACCAAGGTTCATAACCTATCTAATTTTTATTATTTACCTATCTAATCTTATATTTTCCAAAAAGTACTCCCATGGTACAAAACACAAATGAATTAATCTAAAGCATAAGACCTAATTCTATAAACCATTGTCTTCTTTTTTTACAAACCATTATTTTGACTGCAATGTTTTCTTACCAATAGTTTGAGTAGGTTTAACTGAACCAGGCTTGTTTTCTTGATGGAGACTCTCTGAATTTCTAGTGGCAAGAGGCTTGGCAATAGGAGCTGTAGATTTATCATTGGTCTCTCCTGTCCAGCGAAGAGTGAACTGCAATGTAGGTCCCTGAGAAAATGTTTCAAATGGAGGCAGCCTCTAAAAAATGAAAAGAATGAGAGGAGTAGAAAGAAATTTCAGGACTGAAAAGATATTCATTTTATAACAAGTCAATGCAAATTTGATTTAAATCAACAGATTTTCCTTTAAAACCTAAATGCTGACAGAGATGGACAGGTAAAGAAGGCAAATGTATAGAGCAGCAGACACTACAAAACTGGAAAGTTCAGGCTTCCTACAAGAGGCAGCTATTCTTTCAGGTAACAAACAATTTGTCAATTAAAAAAAAAAAAAAGAAGAGGCAGCCGCTTGTTAGTAATAGCTGAATTGTTGTTCTGCAGACACTGGCCCAACAGAGTCAGATTTTCAGTTAGAAAATTCAAGGTCAGGCTTGGCGCCAGCCACATACACCAAGGTTGGTGGGTTTGAACCCGGTCCAGGCCAGCTAAACAACAATGACAACCACAACAAAAAAAGCTGGGTATTTTGGCAGGCACCTGAAGTCCCAGCTACTTAGGAGGCTGAGGCAAGAGAATTGCTTAAGCACAAGAGTTTGAGGTTGCTGTGAGCTGTGATGCCACAGCACTCTACCCAGGGTGACACAGTGAGACTCTGTCTCCGAAAAGAAAAGAAGAAAACATTCAAGGTCAGAAATTCACACTTTAATGGGAAATCTTCCCATTTACATACATAACCATTTCAAAATGTCTTTAAAAAATGTGTACCCAAAGCCTGCCAGGTTGCAACCTCGCTTCTTAGATGATGAAATTATTTTCCTTTTGTGAACTGAGCTTTTGCAATTAGTAATTTTCCTTGACTTCTCCCAGTTTCACTGACAAGGACTGCACTTGTTTCTCTTCTTTAGTTTTGGAACACTGCACTCACATGGCTATCCTCCTCTACCTCAAATCACTTATGACTCTTTTCTTGGTTTCCTTAATTTCTAGCTAAGCTTTAGCCATCTGCCCAAATCTCTCCCCCATTCTAAGAGATTTACTTAGCAGGCTGATGATCCCAAATTGATTCTCTTTTCTCATCTTTATTTATATCTGAGCTCTAAACCTGTACCTCCAACTGACTCTTGACATTTAATTCAATGTCACCTTGAACTAAATCATGTTTAGAAGTGAATCCATCTTTATAATTTTTTTTTTGTTGTTGTTGTTTTGAGACAGTTTCTCTATGTCACCCTCAGTAGAGCACCGTGGCATCACAGCTCACAGAAACCTCAAACTCCAGGGCTCAAGCGATTCTCTTGCCTCCGGCCTCCTAGTAGCTGGGACTATAAGCACCTGCCACAATGCCCAGCTATTTTTTGTCACACTTGGCCCCAGCAGGTTCGAAAATGCCAGCCTAGGTGTATGTGGCTGGCACCATAACCACTGTGCTACGGGTGCTGACCCATCTTTTTAAATTTTAAATGGTAGAAAGTGCTAAATTCTTGCCCGTATGACCATCAGGGAGATTATCTTTTATTCCTACAGTGAACATTCTGGCCTAGCAGGGTGGCTCACATCTATCATCCCAGCACTCTGGGAGGCCATGCAGAAGGATCACTTGAGGCCAGGAGTTAAGAGACCAAGCTATAAAGCATAGCAAGATCTTTTCTCTACAAAAAATAAACTAGTCAGGCGTGGTGGGGGCACCTGTAGTCGTAGCTACTGGGGAAGTAAAGCCAGGAGGCTTGCTTGAGTTTAGGAGTTAGAGATTACAATGAGCTGTGATCATGTGATTGAACTCTAGCCTGGGCCACAGAACAATACACCATCAACAAAAAACAAGCAACGACAACAAAAAAACACCTTTCCATAGCTGGGCACCTGTAGTCCCAGCTACTTGGGAGGCTGAGGCAAGAGAATCACTTAAGCCCAAGAGTTTGAGGTTGCTGTGAGCTGTGATGCCACAGCACTCTACTGAGGGCAACATAGTGAAACTGTTTCAGAAAAAACCCAAAACAAAACAAAACAAAAAAACCCACTTTTCCTTCCCAGGTGCAATTTTTACTTCCTAGCACTGTCATTCTCCAGTGACCCTAAGCTAAAATTTTTGGAATTATAGTAGACCCCTATACTTTTTTTTTTTTACTGAGTCCTTTTAAAATTGTCTATCATTTCTTCCTCTCCCTTCAAAGACGTAAGAAAAACCTTTGTACATATCCTTCTTACCTTACTATTAAAATATGGAAGCTGTTCTCCCTACTTCTAATTTTTAATTACCTATCCAAATATAGGAGATCAAATAATATTCTCAAAAAATGTTTATACTATTGTCTTTTATAAAAAACATTCAATAGGCTCGGCACCCACAGTACAGTCGTTATGGCACCAGCCACGTACACCGAGGCTGGCCGGACAGAACCCAGCCCGGTCCAGCTAAGCAACAATGACAACTGCAACAGAAAAATAGCCAGGCCTTGGGGCAGGTGCCTATAATCCCAGCTACTTGGGAGGCTGAGGGAGAGACTCACTTAAGCCCAAGAGTTTGAGGTTGCTGTGAGCTGTGACGCCATAGTACTTTACCAAGGGCGACATAATGAAACTCTTCACAAAAAAAAGAAAAAAAATTCTAAGAAGACCTATTACCTACATCTATTCACAGTTAACTAGTGACTTACTACTTTGTGACAAAGTTGAACAATTAGAATTGTTAAAGACCGTATGTATACAATTTTAATTTTATACATATTGTCAGTCTGTTCTACAGTAAGACTATACCAATTTATTCTTACATCAAAGTATTACTTGAGAGTATATGTGTCCTCACATCCGTAACAACACTAGAGGCTGTCAATCTTTTTAATCTTTGTTATACTAGTATCTCTACTTTTGTTTGCAGTCTTTGAATGCTGATAAGGTTGAGTATCTTTTTAAAAGTTTGCCGGCCTTTTATATTTAAGAATTGTCTGATTAGGGTGGCGCCTGTGGCTCATCGAGTAAAGCACCGGCCCCATATGCCGAAGGTGGCAGGTTCAAACCCAGCCTTGGCCAAACTGCAAAACAAAAAAATAGCCAGGCGTTGTGGTGGGCACCTGTAGTCCCAGCTACTCGGGAGGCTGAGGCAAGAGAATCGCCTAAGCCCAGGAGTTGGAGGTTGCCGTTGAGCTGTGTGACACCATGGCACTCTACCGAGGGTGATAGAGTGAGACACTGTCTCTACAAAAAAAAAAAAAAAAAAAAAGAAGAAATGGCTGATTAGCGCGGTGCCCGGGGCCCGGAGATTTTGGCCCGTGCCAAAAACCACGCGACTGGTGGGGACAAACTTGGCCCAGGCCAGCTACAGCAACAATAACAACTGCAGCAACAACAACAGAGCTAGCGGGCGTTGTGGCAGGTGCTTGTGGCAGGTGCTTGCAGTCCCAGCTACTTGGGAGGCTGAGACAAAAGAATTGCTTAGGC
>CAUYRH010090282.1:0-11513 GCA_963574655.1 Perodicticus potto
ATGGAACAGGAGACCCACCTGAGGCTCAGCCCCATCCCTCAGCCCATCCTTGTGGGGAGTTTACCCACCTGGGTTACCCCCTGTTTTTACCCCCTCTTACATAGACCCCCAACTAAAAACCAATTTGATTGCTTTTTCCCAAATAAAGCCTCAGCCGCATTGCCAACCAAAAAAAAAAGAATCTAACTAAATCTGTGGACGCTTCAGGCAGAAAACCCCCCCAAAAACCAGATGTACATATGGAGGCAAAAAATTTCAATATGGCCTTTCTCTCTTTTTCTCCATCTAGAAGAATGCTCAGAGTTCAGAGCAAAAAACACTTGAAGTCCACGATCAGGCTACCATGCTAGAACATTGGGCTAGGACAAACTCTCTTGGTGTTTTCCTTTGCACCCCTCTTCCTTCCTTTCTTGGAAATAGCCTCCTCCCCTCAGAAAGCCAAAAAGTATGAAGCCCAGGTCTGCCTCCAGTTAAGGCATAAATAGTTCTTACTCTACCTGGCTCATTGCTCTCCTCTTTTATTGTGATTTCAACACGCATGTGGGTATTCCGTCTTGGACCTTTCAGTTCCTCAGCCTTCTTGGCCATTAATCATCTAATGCTCTACCCCACTTCAGATGTCCATGGTCACATGCTTGACTTTGTCCTGACAATCACTACGTACCTCTGAAATTCTGACTTCCAGAGTCCTATCATCCCCTCTCCTTCTGGGTCCTCTTCTCTAGAAATCATACTCTGGTAATTCTTCTACTTCATCAAGAACTCCCATCCTTAGACTCTCTGATTTTCTCAACTTTAATCAGCTGTCTGTGTCCTCACGTCTTCTTTAACCAGCTGAAAGTCCATCGTTCATGTCTATGATTATTTCTTTGCAAACATACTTAAAACCCTTGCCCCTCTCTTTCTGAGGTTGTCCTGTTTTAGTCAATTAAGGAAGTCTGCAACTCTGGTTATACCCGAGAATCTTCTCCCTCCGGGCCTGCAGAATAGCACAGCTGAGTATTGCTAAGCTAGTCCTGTTCACCCTATTCATTAGTCTTTAAATTCATGACCCACAATCTCAATTGGTTGCACAGCATACTCAACAATCCTATTATATTTTTGGAAATGTTTTCTTGCCCACTTTTTGAAAGATTATTTTACAACTTCTATCTCTTCAAGGCTTCTGAATTATACCAGATCTCACCAACTCCACCTGCAGCCCCAACCTTACTCACATCTTTTGACCATAAAATGAGAAAAATAAATGCAGACGAGAACCACCTGAACTACCACCTGCCTTTGTATAGACCCACTGTGGGTTACCTACAAGTGTTCTTGCTTGTTCATATTTAGGCACTTTGCTCTGGCAATTCTTCCTTCTTTCACTTGTATCATCAATTTCTCCTTTTCTCATGGCTTATTTCCACCAGCAATGAGAGCTTCATTTCCTAATAAGAGCTCTTATCCGAAAAAAGAAAAAAAAACATTTTCCAGCCCCAGTTCAGATTTTCTGCTCCCCTTCAAAATAAAACTTGAGTTGAGCACAATTGCTAACTTAACCTTTTACCTCACATTTTCTCCTCAGTCCGCTTCCTCGGAGACTCCTTTTGTCTAAGTCACTAAGCTCTTCCGTGTTGCCAGAATTCTCTGTTCTTATTTTACTTGACTCTCTCAGCAGAGATAGACACATTTTCTTCTTCTTGAAGTCCTTTCTTCTTTTGCTTTTAGGGCAAAGCGACCTCTGGGTTTTCCTTTTTCAATGAAGTGTATTCTCAGATCCTTTGCCAGTACTTCTGCTCAATCTTTTTTTTTTTTTTGTAGAGACAGAGTCTCACTTTTTCGCCCTCGGTGGACTGCCATGGCGCCACACAGCTCACAGCAACCTCCAATTCCTGGGCTTAGGCGATTCACTTGCCTCAGCCTCCCGGGTACCTGGAACTATAGGCGCCTGCCACAACGCCCGGCTATTTTTTTTTGTTGCAGTTCAGCTAGGGCCTGTTTGAACCGGCCACCCTCTATATATAGGGCTGGTGCCTTACTGACTGAGCCACAAGCACTGCCCTCTTCTACGCAATTTTTTTTGTTTGTTTGTTTTTGAGACAGAGCCTCAAGCTGTCACCCTGGATAGAGTGCCATAGCATCACAGCTCACAGCAACCTCCAATTCCTGGGCTCAAGTGAGTCTCCTGCCTGCACCTGCCAAGTAGCTGGGACTACAGGTGCCCGCCACAACGCCCGGCCATTTTTTGGTTGCAGCCGACATTGTTGTTTGGCGGGCCCAGGCTGGATTTGAACCCGCCAGCTCAGGTGTATGTGGCTGGCACCTTAGCCGCTTGAGCCACAGGCGCCGAGCCTACTCAATCTTTAAAGCAGGAGGGCTGAGAGGTATCTGTCCCATCCTCTTCTCCATATATACACTCTCCCAAGTGACCATTTCCAGTCCTTTAGCTTTAAATGCCTCTTATAAACTTGAGAAAGTGGTTGAGGAACTAGGTAACTGAGCAAAGAGTGGGAGGGCGATTCATATTTTTAAATTATGTACAACAAATAAGCATTGAATACTCAAGATAAATTAAAATTTAAATAAATACACGAGAGAGAAAAACCTTTCTCTGTCGCTATTTATTTACTCTTTGTTTTGTTGGGGTTTTTCTGAGACCAGCTCTCACTCTGTTGCCAGGGCTGGCATGCAATGGTGTCATCACAGCACACTGCACCCTCACACTCCTGGGCTCAAGGGATCCTCCTTCTCAGCCTCCCAAGGTGTGCTACCACATTGGCTTTATTTATTAACTTTTCTTTTTTTACAGAGATGTTCTTTCACTGTGTTCCCCAGGCTGGTATTGAACTCCCAGCCTCAAGCTACGCTCTTGCCTCAGCTTCCCAAAGTATTAGGATTATAGGTATGAGCCACTACTCCTAGACCATTTCTGTCTTGTTTAGGCCACAATTAATTTGGGCTCTTTCTTATATGCAGCCAAACTTAATCCTACCAGAGGGATTGGGTGAATTTATAGAGCAAAAGGGGCAACTACCAGTGTTAGGGTTCTGGGAAGTCAGGAGGGATAGAATCCATCCTTCCCTCAAGGCCAAACAGAAGAATCAGCCATTGGCAGGAGGAGGGGCACATCCTCTATTGCCACAGAGAGGAGTAAGAAGCCGAAATGGTTTTTATATGATGGCTTCACATCGTCTATGAAACAGGAGTCAAGGTTCTCTCTTCAGAGTGGGGAAAGGGGTCGGGGAGGCAGGGAGAAGAGACTTCTGAGGCTTGGAGGGAATGATCATTAACAATAATTGTAACTGTGAGTGGAAGTACAAGTTAGCTAGAGAAAAGCAATAGGATTGTTGAAGGCCCATTTGTAACTAGCAATCATGAATTTATTGGGCGGAGTGCAGCATTTATGAATGTGTCTTTCTTGGTTTAAATCCAGGCCCTGTCAGTAAATAGTTGTCTAATATCATGCAAGTTTATGAAACTTCTTGCCTTAGAGTTTCCTCACTTGTTAAATAGGGGCTCATTTGTTTATTCAATAAATATTTATTGACTACTCTGTGCCAGGCATAGTTCTTGGGGCCAAGAATACAGCCAAGATCAGTAAAAAGTCTATTTCTTCATGGAGCTCAGAGCAGTTGTATGTACCTCCCTTTTAGGTTGTTACAAGGGTCACATGAAATTGAAATTTCCTAAATGTTAAGATGGTCACTTTTTCAAACATTTTAAATTATGAAGTTAGAATTCGTCTTACAATCAATGGTTGGAATTCATCTTACAATCTTACTATTAACTGGCAGGGTGTTATTCTTTCTTAGTGTTACATAGAATAATACTATATCTTATGATCAATGGAGTTTCAGAATCAATAAAATATGGTCATACTTGTAAGAGCTAAATGTGTCTAGAAGGGCTGTATACTGTAGCATTTGTAACAGTAAAGAACTGAGAACAACTGAAATATTTATCTATAAGAGATTAGAGCAATAGTGCCAACACAAAATGGAGTACTGGACTTCTTCCATGACTTAGCAATTATGATTGGGCTGCAATAAACATTTAATTGTTTCTGAAGCAAACATTTTGGAAAGAGTTCTAAAATCAGTTGAACTAAGTTTTAATTTACTTAAGTAGTTACATTTTAAAATATTTTCTGAATAGAGTTAGACAATAAAGGTTTCCATAAATTTCTGTAACCATGTCATTTTCAGTTCAGAAACAATTTCAGCTTTTTAGTTTTTTTATTTCAAAATATTAAGGGGGTACAAATGTTTTTGTCACATGGATACTTTTTATAATGCTTACATTGGGGCTTGGTTTGTACGTTCTGCTGGTAAGTTCTCATATCTCCTGAAGACATCAATTATCTTTATTGCCTCTATATTTATTTTCATATCTGTTTATACTTTTGTTTCTGCTGTAGATATGTATATCTAGTTAATTTTTTACATCATGAATTTGAATTTAATGCTTTTGATTTCCTGCACCTGCATATGCTACTTATTTACAAGATAACTTTGCTCATGTTTCCCTATTCTTATGACCTGCTACAATTCATATACTTGGTGTTTAGTGATTTCATTTTGTTTGACTCTAAAATATTCTGGTTTCATTTGCAGTGAATTTATTTCAGAGAAGCATGATTCCTTTGACCCTAAGACAATGACTTGTCTCTTATGGTCTAGTCTCTACGAGTGTATTTGCTATCTCCCATTTTTCTCTAGCTCTGCATTTCATTCCTGCATTAAAAAAAAAAAAATCTTCCATTGAACCAAGTTGTTATCATATGAGCAACATTAAAGACTATGAAAATTTTCTTAGAATCTTTCACAGTTTTATACAGGGCTTTATACAAATTCTTCAACTGAACAACTCAGTCTAGTACATTGTAGAATAAGATATAAAGTATTGAGGAGCTGGTCTGAAATACAAACTCAGGCTATGTCTCCTCACTAATTCCTACCAGATGATCTAAATTGGGGGTCAGAAAACTACAGCCTATAAGCCAAGTCTGGCCCACCATGTGTTTTACAAAATAAAGTTTTCTCAGAACACAGCCAGGAGTATTCACGTCTGTATTGTCTATAGCACCTTTCGAGCTGGAGTAGCAGAGATGGGCAGTGACAACAGAGATGGTAAGGCCTACGAAGCCTGAAATCTTCACTATCTGGCCCTTTACAGCAAGGGGCCTTTACTGACACATAATCTAAATTCCTTAGCCCCAACATAAGTAGAAGGGCTAAGGTAATCCAGCCACTTTTCACCTGCACTGTCATCATAAACAATGTGCCCCCTTTTTGAGTAAACAACCAGAATAATCTAAGACATTAAAAATAAAAATTTATACCTCATCACCAAGGTATCCTTGTTAGGGTTGTCAGATAAAACATGAGTTCTGAGTTAAATTTGACTATAAGTTTAAGTATGTCCCAAGAAATCTTTGCTTATCTGAAATTTAAATTAACTGAGTATCCTGTATTTGTCTTTGCCAAATCCAGCAACCCTATCCTTGATGTATACCCCATGGGTATGTGCGGAACAAACGAAACACCATGTCCCATTTTATAAGGAAACAAACAGACAAACAAAAACCCACAGAGAAACTACTTTTAAAGTAGTCTTTTTGGACTCCAAGCAACAAAGACTTAATTCAAATTTCATCAAACAATGATGAAAAGCATTGTTTTACAACATGAAGTCTAGAGTTAAGGAGACGATCTACATTAAGACTCCAGTTTTACAATTCTGTCGTTCCTGCTAATCTGCATTCTTCTTGGTGCTGGATTGTCTTCACAGTGTAGCAAGTTAGGCGCAGAAATTCCAAGCATTATAACTAGAACTATCACTTCCAGAGCCAGCGATGAAATCATATTATATTATGTTATTATGTTATGCATCTTTTGAAGAAGTTGATAACCATTTCCAGAAGTACAATAGCACAACTTTTATTGAAGTTCCATTGTTCAAAATTAAAAAAAAAAAAAGAGAGAATGTAATGTTTTCCTTGTGCTAATCATTGAGGTTGGAAAGAAATTAAGAAGTCACCCATGACATCTATGACTGCCCACATCTTTCACTAGCAAAAATCTACAAGTATTTTTAGATATGCTACAGGTACATAAACAAATTCGTATCCTTCCTAAAGGATGTGTGTCTAGATCCAAATACAAAATCCCTGACTTACAGGCAGTCCTCTCCATCAGGTTCTGTCAGCATAGGAATAAAGGATAAGATTTCTGCTCCTAAAATAGTTAATACAAAAAGGGAAGAAGATAACAATTATAAAACTCCCAGTTGAATAATGGGATAATGAGAAATTAAACATAAATCATTAGCCCACACTATATACATTCTGTTGGAGAGACAAGAGAAGATTTTGTGCCCCAGGAAAAGAACCCATTTCTTGCTCAGCCAACCTGGCAGCAATTTTCTGTGCTTGACGTTTTCCTTTATGATCATACCTGAGGTGAAAAAATGTTGTAGAAGAAAGCTTGAGCAGACCATTTTAAGTCACTGAAATTTCCATGGCTAAGGTATTTCCGTGAAACAATACAGTTCTAATAACTACTTATTAAGGTACTTCAGGTACTTTTTCTTCCAGACCACAATTAAAAGATTTTGATTTAGATGTGATCTTTGTGTGTAAAAATCTCTATTCCTGGGTGGCGTCCATAGCTCAGTGGGTAGGAAGCTGGTCACATACATCAAAGCTGGTGGGTTCAAACCCAGCCTGGGCCAGCTAAAACAATGACAATTGCAACAACAACAACAAAAAGAAATGGCCGGGCATTGTGGCAGGTGCCTGTAGTCCCAGCTACTTGGGAGGGTGAGGCAGGAGAATTGCTTAAGCCCAGGAATTTGAGGTTGCTGTGAGCTGTGATGCCATCGCACTCTACCCAGGGTGACAGCTTGAGACTCTGTCTCAAAAAAACAAAAATCTTTTTTCCTGTCTATACACTTCTGTGCCCTTCTTTACCCTCTTGACCTCAGATCAATAGTGTCTGAATTGGAGTATTTTGAATTAATTGTCTTTGGTGGGGAGGCATCATGAATAATCTGATCTTTTCCCCCAAGATTTCCCAACAGAGAATGACTTACAGGAGAAACTTAAATGTAACCTCAATATTATGACCTGCTATATTTCTGTCTCCCTGTTACTATTTGGATTAACTTTAGCTAGGGATAGAGAATTTAGCTATTTTAACTATCACTGGACCTGGTTATAAACCAAAGGTATAAATGACATCTTTCTGTAAAGTCACATTTTCTTCCTACACATGCATTTGGTTCCACCACCTTCAGTCACATATTATATTTTACCAACAGCATTAGATAGTATCAAATCAACTCAGTATTCCAAACTTTCCTGTGGCTTTACTAATACTGGATCCTGTATACAAATTGTTTTAAGTCTCAATGTCCAACAGGCAACAAATTAAATGAGCATTGGCAACTGCTTCATTATGGCCATCCAATGCTTAGACTGGAATAGTTGAGCATTCTGGAGTAGAGAATTCTCACTTACCATAACTACTCTCTCCACTCAGAAAATACACTCTGCTTCATTTTGCCACATTCTGTATCACTTAGAAAGGCTTCAACCTCAAGTAGCAAAATTTCATTTTAAGTTGGCTTAAATATAATGAGAACATATATTTAGCTCACATAATGAGAAGTCCAGACGTTAACGAAGTGCCAAGTTTGGATGTAAGGACAACCAGTTCCTCTCCTCCATCATGTTTTTAGTTGTGCGCTCCTTTGATGGTGGGAGTTTCACACTCGGGCCTATTTCAGTAGTTCCAGACATAACTTGTGGACAGTACAATGTTCTCTCAAGCAAGAATAAAGCTATGTTTTCTCTCTCTTTCTTAATAAGGGCAAGCAAGACTCCTAGAAACAATCTTTTCCTCTTATCTCGCTAGGCAATGTTTGTCACACATCTATGCCAAAACCAGTCTCTGGAAAGAGAATGGGAAAGCATCACTACTTCAACTAATCACTTGGGGTAATTTTCCCAAATCCCAGTAGTGTATCAGTGCACTGAAATGTGATGTGATGACAGAATTGTCCTTTATAGAGATGGGGTAGTGGGCTGGTAATGTGGGCTGGTAATGTCTTTCTCCACCCTAGTATCAGTAATGAGATTTGTTAGCCTCATAAAAGACTTTAGAGTGTGCTGATTTCCTACATCTTATTAATTTCAGAAAACAATATTATTTTAGATGACTCGCTAGACCTTTTAAGTATAATTTAGAATGGAGACAGGAATTAACAAATGCTGATGTTGCTACCTAATACACATCACCCCAAATTTCTTTGTAAAAATCTGCAATAACAAATCTAAATTCAGAAACATATTTTTTGGTGAAAAGATAACTCAATGAAACATTTTCTTTAATTTGCAAAATCCATCTTTTAGGATTTAGGGAAAGGAAAGCAATATTATACTCCAGAAGTTAGCTGCCAAGTGAAAAGAAAGAATGAAGATGAAGCCTTAAGGGAGCTTCTAATCTATAAAAGTAATTATTTTCTCCAGTAACCAATATTCTCTACTGTGAAGTATGTGAGATGTATCCTTCAGATTTTATTCTGACATTTCCTAGTACATAGCCTGACTTCCACAAGTCTCTACCTACTGCGTATTAATATGAGGCATTGAGAGCCAGCAATTCCACTGCTGTGTACATACAAAAAGGATAGGAAATCAGTACGTCAGAAAAAGACTTCTGCACTCCCGTGTTTATTGCAGCACTGCTTACAATAGCCAAGATATGGAATCAACATAAGTGTTCAATGATGGATGAATGGATAAAGAAATTGTGGTACATATACACAATCAATATTATATAGCCACAGAAAAGAATGAAAATGAAATCCTGGTGCTTGCAAAAACATGGAAAGAACAAGATAACATTATGTTTGGTGAAATAAACCAAGCACAGAAAGACAAATCATGCATATTTTCTCTCATATGTGAAATCTAAATATTAAAAACAATTGATGTCCTGGAGACAGAGATAGTAGAATGATGGTTACAAGAGAATAGGGAGGGTTACAGGGAGGGGGGATAAAGAGACAGATAGTGAATAGGTGCATTCATGGCTAGATGGTCACAAAGAATGATTAATATTTTATAGCACAACAAAATGACAATAATCTGTAATAAGTTTAAATATACTTTAACTAAAATAGTGGAATTGAAACTTAACACAAAGAAAGGTTACAGATGCCCCAGCTACCCTGTTTTGATTAATTCACATTGTATCTCTGTATCAAACCATTATATGTACCCCAAAAAGGTATACAACTGTTCTTTACCCTTGATAATTAAAAATTTTTTAAATATGAGGCATTGAAATGTTGTGACTTGGTAAGGTAGGTAGAATGGCCCCAGATTGTGAGGCAGTAGGCCAAATACCTGTCTTGATCATGAAGACCTCAAAAGTGTGGAGGTTTATATGCGCCCACCTCCTAAGCTGATAATAAACGTTTTTTGATAAAAAGCCTCAATTTTACATTCCACACATCAAAAATCCCTTTTTATAAAAAAACAAAAACTTATTCCACATAATGCACTGTATGTAGTGGGAGCTGCTAAACATATTTTATGAACAGACTGTTGAGATGTTACCTAAATTTATAATGCTCAAGCTTAAGCTTATGTAACTCATCTCCCTTATGTAAATCTTACCTTAAACGTGTTAATTATCCCCCATCAACCATAACACAAAAGCATTTCTTGAGTGCACAACATATGTGGTGCCTTAAGAATACAAAGGTGAGACAGAAAGGAGGCTGTTCACTTCTCAAGGAATTCACTACCTAACAGGAACAAAAATCAGACACACTAAAAAATAGTTACATTCAAAGAGGGCAGGTGCTATAATAGAGTTTTGCCAGGACAAACAGGGAGCCGGGCAGACAGTGGTCAGGAAAGCTCTGCTCAAGTTGACTATTCTGCCTCAACTGAGTCTTGAAAGATGAAAAGGAATTTGCCAACTTTTTGCCCCCAGAACATTAACCTTGCTTCTGTCTTAGAACTCTTCACCCGTACAAAAGCACCCATTATATGCGTCTGCCTCAACAAGAGTGTGAACATCTCAAAGTCTGAGAATATAGCTCACTCATCAGGTTTACAGCCTCATCACGCCAGATTCCTAAAAGGTGCTCCATGTATGCCTGCTATGTCAATGCATGTCAGTATTGGTCCTCAACTTTATTTTTGGTCAATTCCAATTCAACATATTTAATGCAAAAGTAATCTCCACAAATTAAGCCCTCTTTCTGATTTGCCAATTTCAGTCAATAATTTGGTTCTATCCACATCAACCTTCGAATACAAAAATCTCTGCATTATCTTCTTTATTCTTTTTTAAATGAGACAGAATCTTGTTCTGTCACCTGAGCTAGAGTGGGCCGTATGAGGGTCCTGGCATTGACTTGATCATAGAATAGCTATTGCAACCTCAAAATTCTGGGCTCAAGCAATTCTCCAAACCTCACCTCCCAAGTGACAGGGATCAAGGCATGTGCAAACCCATCCAGCGAATTTTTCCATTTTTTGTAGAGTCGAGGAGATCTCTACAAAAAGACCTCTGCTCAAAGTGGTCTCAAACTCCTGGCTTTAAGTGATCCTCCCACCTTGTCCTCCGAGATTTCTAGGATTATAAACATAAGCCACCACAACCAACCATCTGCATTACCTTTGAGTCCTTCATCTCCTTACTGCTTATACCCATTTACACTAGCCACTCCCATTCCCATTGCTGAACCCAACTAAAGGCCATTGCTGATGCCATGCTTATTGTAATCTATTGCTAATTTTTTTAAATTATTTTTTATTGAGTCATAACTGTGTACAATAATTCAGTCTTGGAGTACAGTGTGCGGGCCTCCCATACAATCGGAGATATTTTTATCAACCTGATTAATATAACATTCATGATATTTTCTCATTTACTATGTGAAAAGAATTTTGATCCGTATTTAGAAGATTTCTCCTGACCATTCACATATGCACCACAAGTGTGATCTAACCCTTTATCATCTCTGCCCCCACCCTCTCCCTCCCCTTCCCTCCCTCACCCCTTTCCCCATCTTATTGTGCAATAAGTGGGTTGTAGCCTTCGCTTGAAAGATATAAATTTGCTTCATATTAGGGGTGTATACATTGGATACTTTTTCTTCCATTCTTGAGATACTTTGCTAAGGAGAACATGTTCCAGCTCCATCCATGTCAACATGAAAGAGGAAAAGTCACCATCCTTCTTTAAGGCTGTATAATATTCCATGGTATACATGTACCAAAGTTTGTTGATCCATTCGTGTATCGTTGGGCTCTTGGGCTTCTTCCATGACTTAGCAATTATGAATTGGGCTGCAATAAACAATCTGGTGCAGATATCTTTGTTGTAATGTGATTTTTGGTCATCTGGGTATATACCAAGGAAAGGAATTATAGGGTCAAATGGCAATTCTATTTTTAGATCTCTGAGTATTCTCCAAACGTCTTTCCAAAGCGGATGTATTAGTTTGCA
>CAUYRH010090283.1:0-11429 GCA_963574655.1 Perodicticus potto
TCCAAACAGAAGCTAAGTAAAGAAATTTTAAATTTAAACTTAACCATTCAACACCTGAATTTAACAGACATCTACAGAACATTTCATCCTAATAAAATTGAATACACATTTTTCTCATCAGCCCATGGAACATACTCCAAAATCGATCACATCTTAGGTCACAAGTCTAACCTCAGCAAATTTGAAAGAATAGAAATTATTCCTTGCGTCTTCAAGGACCACCATGGAATAAAAGTTGAACTCCAGGCTCGGCACCTGTAGCTCAGCGGGCTAAGGCGCCAGCCACGTACACCTGAGCTGGCGGGTTAGAATCCAGCCTGGGCCCGCCAAACAACAATGATGGCTGCAACCAAAAAATGGCCGGGCGTTGTGGCGGGCGCCTGTGGTCCCAGCTACTTGGGAGACGGAGGCAGGAGACTCGCTTGAGCCCAGGAATTGGAGGTTGCTGTGAGCTGTGATGCCACAGCACTCTATCCAGGGTGACAGCTTGAAGCTCTGTCTCAAAAAAAAAAAAAGAAAAGAAAACTACAATCTACAACTTTTTCAAGAGCTTTCTCACACACTGAAAAGTTGCTTGGCAGCCAGATTAAGAATGAGGCAAGGTGCAGTGGCGTGAGCCTGTAGTGCTAGATACTCAGGAGTCAGAGGCAGGAGGATCACTTGAGCCCAGGAGCTGAGGCTACCTTTGGCTGTGATCTCATATACCTATGAATAACCACTGCACTCCAGCCTAGGCAATACAGTGAAACCCCATCTTTTAAAAAAATATAGACTGGGCACAATGGCTCACACCTGTAATCCTAGCACTCTGGGAGGCCGAGGCAGGTGGATTGCTTGAACTCACAAGTTTGAGACCAGCTTGAGCAAAAGCAATAACTCGTCTCTACTAAAAATAGAAAAACTGAGGCAAGAGGGTCACTTGAGCCCGAGTTGGAGGTTGCTGTGAGTTATGATGCCATAGTACTCTACCCAGGGCAACAGCTTGACACTCTGTCTCAAAAAAAAAAAAAAAAAAAAGTATATGTACTCTGTGTGTGTGTGTGTGTGTGTGTGTGTGTATATTCTATGTGTGTGTATATATATATGTGTGCATGTATAGACGGCGTGTGTGTGTGTTTATCTATGTATATAAATACACACATTTTGGTCACATAGTTTGCTTTTGTATATTTGAAGTCGAAATTATAAGTGTGCCCTCCAGCCATGAAGTGTATGATGTATCTGTTAGGTGTGAATTTGTACATCCCTCCTCCCACCTCCCACCTACTTGAATTCCATTGAGTTTTGCTTCTATATGGGCACATAATTATTGATCAACTAGTTCTAATTTAGTATTGAGTACAAATGGTGTTTGGTTTTCCATTCTTGCAGTCCTTCACTTAGGAAGATTATCTTCAATTCCATCCAGTTTGTTACAAAAGATACTAGACCAAAAAAAGCATATACTTGACTGTTAATTATTATATGTGTTAACAATGCTAATTAATTGCCTTGTGCCTAAATGGTAGTTATTCTTTGGATTTCTTTTTTCTGCTATGGTTTAAAAAGTATTTATGTTCCGGGCCGCATCTGTGGCTCAAAGGAGTAGGGCGCCGGCCCCATATGCTAGAGGTGGCGAGTTCAAACCCAGCCCTGCCCAAAAACTGCAAAAAAGACAAAAAAAAATTTATGTTCTTTTAGATGTTTGAATTGTGTTCTTTGAACTATTTCTCTAGTCACACATTATATTTATAAGAAATCATCAATTGTGAAAGACTTTATTTTTCTCCTGAGTGCTACTGTGGTTTTTTGCTATTCTGCTTTTCTTAGAAATTGTCGTTTCTGTAACTGTGAAATACGCTTTTTTTCTTCTTTGATGTTTTATTCATGAGAAGAAATGACCCATTTCTGATATACTGTATTTACTATAAACTTATTACACATTGGTACATTGACAAGTATAGCCATCTGTTGTTACATGATTTCTAAAATTAGTTTAAATGAAAATGCCAACTAAATTTAACATAGTAGAGTCAGATTTAATGTAAGTGTTATTATTTGAGAATCAAGGTGGTTGAAGAGGTTCCATTTTTATCAGAAAGCTCTTTAAGTAAAACAGTGATTTAAAAGGAATGCTAACAATTCTGTAACAGTTTGGCTTTTGCTTTCACAAATCCTCTTACATATCCATCTTTGCAAATTTATAGCCATTAGACATTACATTGATTTTCATTAAGGGAAGACTGCAAAGTGTATTTTCCTTAAGTCTGTTTTAAAATGTTTCCTTAAATAAATTTTAGACTTAGCAAAATTCAGTTTTACCATGCCTATACGAACTTCCTTTAAAATGTTTTGTATATATACTATATATTTTATATATATATATGTATTTTTTCTCATCTTTAAAAAGTAGGGATTGAGTTATCATTTAAGCAGTGACTTAGACTTAATGTTGTCTTGTGTGTAACTTTATGCATTCATTTAATTTGTTTTTTGCTTTAAGTTTATCTGATGCTGGGCATTCATAGAACCCACTATGTAAATTATGCATTAATATCTAATAAGCATCATTGACTAGAATAGTATATATGGAACATGTGTGTTAGATGAATTTTAAATAGAAGAGGAATTAAACTATAAGAAGAGTAAGATAAAAGGACTAAGTATTATAAGAAATATAGATTTTCCTTCTTTACTTTTCTAGTCGAACTTCGCCATGGGTCGCTTTCCTAGTACATGTAGGAAATGTTACATGCTTGATTTTGGCTTGGCTCGACAATTTACCAATTCCTGTGGTGACGTCAGACCAGTAAGATTTTTTATAATATTATTAAATATTTGATAATTAGCCTGTTATTTATAGTATCATACTTTTTAAAGAAATGGTAATTATGTATGAGAATGGATGTTACCCAAGAAGTGGCATATCAAGTTTGTGTTTAAATTATGGAATGAAATTAAGAAATTTTATTATTGAAATTTTTGGCTTTTAAAAAAAACTTTTTTTAAAAAAAATGTATATTAGAGATAGGTTTACAGTGGTGTTAGAAGAACATACATTGACACTTTGGAATTTGGGGTCTTTTTTGCAGTATGAGGTCCTTCCTGTGTATTACAATTTTTCTATTTCAGTTATTATACTTTTTAATTCCAAAAATTTCCCTTTGGTCGTCTCTATTGATATTCTCTATTTGATGAGACCTTCTCATCATACTTTGTTTTACCTCTTTAATCAAGCTTCCCTTTAGTTTCTTTTCTTTCTTTTTTTTTTTTTTGAGACAGAGTCTCAAGCCATTGCCCTGGGTAGAGTGCAATGGCATCACAGCTCACAGCAACCTCAAACTCTTGGGCTTAAGAGATCCTCTTGCCTCAGCCTCCCAAGTAGCTGGGACTACAGGCACCCACCACAACGCCTGGCTAGTTTTTGGTTGTAGTTCTCGTTGTTTGGCAGGCCTGGGCTGGATTCGAAACCACCAGCCCTGGTGTATGTGGCTCGCGCTCTAGCTGCTGAGCTCCAGGCGCCTTCTTTAGTTTCCTGAATGTATTTATTATATTAATATAACAGCTACTTTGAAATCTTTTCCTGTTAAATCCAACATCTGATCCTTTCACAGGGAGTATCTGTTGCCAGATTTTCTCCCTGATGTATGGGTCATAGAATCCTGTTTCTTTGCATGCCTTATAATTTTTTTGTTAGAAACTGGGCATTATAGGTAAAATATTACAGCAACTGTGGGTACTGGTCCCCTGCTTCTAGGGCTTGTTATTATTATTGTTTATTTAGTGATTAACTGAATTATTTTATTAAAATCTACTGCCTCCTCTCCTTCCTCCCATATAAACACAGCGTTAGGTTTCTGTTATAGCTCCTTACAGAGGTGCATCTTTGGGTATGCCCACAGTTGCTCTGGAATGACAATGGTACTGTTAAGGCTTAGTGCTGCTCTTTCTCTGCACTTAAATTCTACTTATTGCAAGCCAGTTGCTCTATTTTTTTTTCAGACAAAGTCTCACTTTGTCACCCTTGGTAGACTGCCATGCCATCACAGCTCACAGCAACCTCAAACTCTTGGGTTTAAGTGATTCTCTTGCCTCAGCCTCCTGAGTAGCTGGGACTACAGGCACCTGCCACAATGCCCGGCTATTTTTTGGTTGCAGTTGTCATTGTTGTTCTAGCAGGCCCAGGCTGGGCTTGAACCTGCCAGCTTCGGTGTATGTAGCCAGCACCTTAGTCATGGAGCTCCGGGTGGTGAGCCCCAGTTGCTGTATTATTGATTGCAATATTCTGGGGCATAAATTCTTTGACAGACTAATCAAATTGTATCTCCTAAGATGGAATAGTTTCTGAGTTCAGTGTTTGATATTTATTTGTTTTGACCTTAAGAGAGCTGTCTTTTCCTCCCCCCTTACTCTCCTGCCCAGCCTATAATCTATAACTATATCTTCATTAAATTTTTGAATCTCCTCCCTTCACTACAACCTCTATTTGAAAGGGCTGTCAGGTTTGTTAAAAGAAAAACTTCAGCATTGTGACAAGTACCCTGAGTCCCAGGTATTTGGGAGGCTGAAGCAAGAGGTTCTCTTGAGTCCAAGAGTTTGAGGTTGCTGTGAGCTGTGACTGCACAGCACTCTACCGAGGGTGACAGAGTGAGACTCTGTCTCAAAAAAATAAAAAAACTTTAGACAAATTCAATTTTTTTAAATTTCATATTAATATGAGGGTACAAACTATTAGGTTACACTGTGTCAAGGTAAAGTCCAAGTTGTAGTTGAGCACCTCACCTGGGAGGGATACCATATACCCCTATGTTGAGTCCATTAGGTACGAGCCGACCACACCCCTTCTTTGCTCCCCTTATCCTCCTCTCTCCTTCCCCCTCACCACACTAATTGTGTTTTTCTCTTGTGTGGGTGTGTAGTTGTTCATCTACTGGTTTCATATTAGTATTTAATACATTGGATACTTGCTTTTCCAGTCTTGTGATATTTTACTAAGGTAAATGTTCTTCATCTACATCCAGGTAAATGCAAAAGATGTAAAGTTGCCATTTCTTTTGGCTGAATAGTATTCCATGGTATACATATACCACAGTTCATTAATCCATTTGATGTACACATGGGTTATTTCCACATCTCGGCAATTGTGACTTGAGCTATGATAAACATTTGAGTGCAGGTACCTTTATGGTAAAATGATTTTTTTTTCTTCTGGGTAAATCCCTAGTATTGTAGATAAGGGATTGTAGGATAAAATGGAGGTCTACTTTTAGCTCTTTGAGGATTCTCTATACTTCTTTTCAGAAAGACTGCATTTCCGCTAGCATTGTATAAGTGTTCGCCTGTCTTCACACTCACACCATCATCTGCAGCTTTGGGATTTTGTAATGTAGGCTAATTTCACTGAGGTTAGGTGATATCTCAAGGTGGTTTTGATTTGCATTTCTTCAGTGATTAGGAATGATGAGCGTTTTTTCATGTGTTTGTTGGTCATTCTAGGCAGATTAAATTTAATAGAATTAATTGAGCAAAGATTAATTCTTGAATCAGTCAGCCCCCAGAACCAGACTCAGTTCAGAGTAACTCCAGGGCTGCCATGTGGTTGGATAATATTCATGGACAGAAAAAGGAAAGGGACATACAGAAAATGGAACTAAGCTGGATTGGTTGCAGATGTATGTTTGCCTTATTTGAACCTGCTTTGAATAGTTGGCTGCCTGTGGTTGGCTGAGACTTGGCTATTTCTTACAAGTCTTTTTTAGGTCACAGTTCCCTATGTATGGAGAAACTGTTAGGCCAGACTTAAAATATGTACAGAAGCAACTTGAGAGCAAATTTAATTTAGTAATGTTGAGAGATTGACCAAAACTTTAAGCGTTGATTGTTACTGTATTTCACTATTACAAGTGGAATTATTTAGTCTCAGGATGTGATTTACAGAAGTCTTATTTGGTCTCAGCTCCTGTCTGTTTTGGCATCTATCTGCTTCCTTAAAGTTTTGGTTTTATGAAATTAATTTCTTATCTTTTCGATCATGATTATAACTGAAATAATTTTCCCATATTCTACTAATACAGAATCAAAAATCATCTTTGTAGATTTTTGGCATATTGTACAATTTTGTTTATTTGATTTTAGGAAGGTTGCATTATATTGTTTGGATAAACAAAATAAAAATACAAGTATAATTTATTTGGAGTAGTAAAAGGAGTTATGAGAAAGAAATAAAGCAGGGTAAAACAACAGAGTAGTATTGTAGATAGAGGGAGTAGTATTTTAGATTAGGGCAATTAAGGAATATTTCTTTGAGAAGGTGACATTTCAGCAGAAGCCTTAATATTAAGTAGAAGAGTTAGCCAATGGAGGCATGCAAGGAGATGGCATTCCAACTTGAAAGAATAGTGTGCAAAATTTTGAGCTAGAAATAAAATTTGTAATAGGAGAAACCACAATAAATTGATTATTGAAGGAGGCAAATGCCAGATGATGGAAAGTTTTGTAGACAAAATAAAAAGTTTGGACTTTAAGTTCAGTTCTCTGAGGGCTAGAATCATATATTATTCATGTTTAGCTTTATTTCCAGTACCCAATAACTTGAATTTTTAATAAACTAAACACATATATTGGTAGGGTACACGTTACTGCCACCTCTGAATTGAGTTTAATGAAACAAAACAAAGATATGAAAAGATTGGTTAGGTTAGTGATTTCTCATGGTTTCAATATATTTATTTGTACCCAGAATTTGAATATTAATGTATATACTGTGTTGCTTGGCATAATTCTGGATATATGTAAGCATTTAGTGTCTTATAATGTAGAGTTATACACATATGTCAAAAATGCCACTGTATTTTAAAATTAGAAAAAAACAGGACTGAAACAAAATTAAGTATAATAAATGTTACAATTGTTTTTTTTTTTAAGGTTTGATTTAGAGTTTCTCTTTAGTTTTCTAAAGTTAGAGAAATTAAAATAGTGTTTTATTGTGATAATAATGAACACATCTGCCATTTACTTCATGGGCTCAAGTGTGCTGAATCTATTGCTATTTGAAGCATGTTTATTATTCTTTACTTGGCTTTGTTGTAGCCTCGAGCTGTGGCAGGCTTTCGAGGGACAGTTCGTTATGCATCAATCAATGCTCATAGGAACAGGGTAAGTATCTAAACAAGAGTGGTATCTGCATAAGCATGCTAATGGCTGGAGTTGATTGACCTCTTTACATTAGAGTATGAAGGTGTGGAAAGTCCTTAAGAGTAGAGGATTCTCTTTATAGCTACAAAGTTACTTGGAATGATTATTCTAATTTACTTTTTTGTGTATGACACTGATGGTAAAGGAGTTTATAATACTAATTCATGGTAGGGTGTATGTTGTATCCACAGTTACATAGAAAATAAAATTGAATTTGTCTGAAAAAATAATAGCTAAGTATCATTTTTCTATGGAAAATCAGTCCTTAATTAGGTAGAAGTGAGTATTAACATTTAAAATAGAATTTTGAAGAGATAGAACAACTGTGTTGTAGTTCAAGAAGTTATTTGGGAATACAATTGCTATAAATCCATAATAGAATGTAGAGGGGTCATCATTTTATCTGTAGTATGTGTCTAATCTGTGATATACCCCTGCCCTCCCTTTTAAACCTTTTGTTTTCATGAAGATCTCAAGTTACAGACAACTTATAAAGTCTCGTTTTAGTAAATTATCCGTTTCCTCTTGGGTTGAATTTTAAAAATCTCTTTCTCTGTCCCCCCTCCCCAACTTCTTTTCTTCCTCCCTCAGTCTCCCCCCATCTCTTCCACTCTCCCTCCTTTTATTACCTCAGTCCTATTGTTCTGCTCTGATTTTCCCCCCCATCCTGAACCTTAATTATGAGAAGGAAAGGCGGACATTATCTGCATTCTTGATCCTTGAACTTATTTGCAGGAGTTAAGTTTAAAAGTGATTCCTTGAGAAAATAAGAGAAATCTTTTTTTTTTGCAGTTTTTGGCCAGGCCCAGGTTTGAACCCACCACCTCTGGTATATGGGGCTGGCTCCCTACTTCTTTGAGCTACAGGCGCCACCCCAAGAAAAATCTTTTCTTGGTACTTTTTTTTTTCAGCCTTGTTCCTGTTTTGTGAAACCAGAATTGCTGTAATAAGACTTTAACTAGTGCTAAATGTAATAGGAGTAGTATGTTGTGGTCTTGTATGCTATGCTCCAGTTAATTTGGTTTTTTATCATGTGATTATAAATCAAAAATAGTAAGGGTGTTTTTATCAATGTATAGCACTTTGTCAAGCATTTTAACTCATTTGGCTTGATTCAATGTTGCTTTATTTTATTATGTATAATCACTTATTTTTCCTTGAAAAGAAAGTTTTCTTATTTTCCACATAGATTCTTATGGAATTTTAGAAATACTAGATTTTCCAAGGAAATGTACTAAAGAATTATATCAACATTATAATCTGTGAAATACCACATTGTTTTTAACGTAAGCATAAGTATTTTCAGAGATTATATAGCTACATAAATATAAAATAGCTACTAGAAAGAAATGATTTACCCTTTTTTTCTTTAAATTTAAAGAGTGGGGATTTCTTATAAAAGCCTTTTCAACATAGAGTGCTCTAACAGTTACTTTTTTAACCTGCTTATTATTTGTCATTCCTATAACCTTGCTAGTGGAATTTGATAGTATATAGCAGTGGTTCTTAATTCTCTTTTCTGCTCTCAGCATACTTGTAAGGTAGAATGCTTTACACAGTAACACAGTTTCACAATTATTAGTTTATGTGGTGACACAAGAGTGCAACTAGTGGAACCTCTAGAGATAATTATCAAATCTTAAAAGTTTTCCTAGATAATTTTAACATGCTATCTTCTTTCATGCTGTGACCCAAATCTGATAATCTTGAAAAATAATACACTATATTTCTGTATTTTTGTCCCTTAATTTTAAATTTTTGACACAATTCCCAAGCGTTACTCGACTTTTTCAGAACACTTGAACTCTGTTCACTCTGTCTTATTGCTGGTATTTATTTATTTATGTATTTATGTATTTATTTATTTAGTGATGGAGTCTCATACTGTTCCCCAGTCTAGAGTGTAGTGATATCAGCTTAGCTCACAGCAACCTCATATTCCTAGGCAAAAGTCATCCCCCCGCCATAGCCTCCCAGAGTGCTAAGATTACAAGGGTGAGCCACTGTGCTCTGGCCTGTTCATCATTATAATTCTTTGTTAGTATTTGTTTTATCTCAGCACTTTGAAGAAATTGTTTTACTTTCTTCTGGTTCTATGGTTACTATTGAGAAAATCTTTGTTCATTTGATTGTTACTTTGTTTTTGTTGTTGCCCTGGGTGTAGAATGCCGTGGCATCATCATAGCTCACAGCAAACTCTTCTACTCAAGAGATCTTCTTGCCTCAGTTTTTCTATTTTTAGTAGAGACGGGTCTCACTCTTGCTCAGGCTGGTCTGGAACTGCTGACCTCAAGCAATCCACCTGCCTCAGCCTCCCAGAGTGCTAGGATATGGGCCACTTTGCTCTGCCTGATTGTTACTTTGTATATATTTTGACCTTTCTATTTGGAATATGTTTGACTGGTGTCCTAAACTCAAATGTGCCTAGGTGTGGATTTTTAAATATTTATTCAGTTTGGGATTTGTTATGCTTCCTAAATGTGCACATTCATGTCTTTTACCTATTTTGAGAGATTCTCAGAAATTACCTTTTAAAATATTGCTTCTTTCCCTTTTTCTCTATACCCTTATCCTTAGATCTCCAAATTAATGTATGTTAGACTCTCCTATTCTGTCCTCCGTGCCTTGCCTCTTAAATTTACTCCCAAATTTTTTTTTTATTAAGTCATATATATATAGATCATGAATACAGGTATGCCTTTGTAGGATTCAATGTGTTATTTGTACAAATTGGAGTGCTTACATCCTACTAATAGCCTTCACCTCATTTACTTAATCACAGTGTTAAGACATTTGTGTTCAATACTTGATAGATTTGACTTGTACCCTTGCAGTGTGCTCCATAGATGTGGTTCCACCATTAACCCTCCCTCTATTGCACCACCCCCCTCCTTTCCTATCTCCCCTCCCCGTCCCTCCTGCATCCTGGGCTATAGTTGTGATTCATCTCTCATGTGAAAGCGTGAGTGATTATAAATTAGTTTCATAGTACTGAGTACATAGGATATTTTTTTTTCCTGAGATACTTTGCTAAGAAGAATATTTTCCAGTTCTATCCATGTAAACATAAAAGAGGTAAAGTCTCCATCTTTTTTTAATGCTGCATAGTATTCTGTGGTATACATATACCACAATTTATTAATACATTCATGGGTCGATGGGTACTTGAGCTTCTTCCAAGACTTGGCGATTATGAATTTAGCTGCAATGAACAGTCTGGTACAAATATCTTTGTTGCCAAGTGACTTTTGGTCTTTTGGATATACATCTAGTAGAGGAATTACAGGATCAAATGGCAGGTCTACATTTAGATCCCTGAGTGTTCTCCAAATTTCTTTCCAAAAGGAACATACTAGCTTGCATTCCTGCCAGCAGTGCAGAAGTATTCCCCTTTCTCCACATCCACACCAACATCTGTAGTTTTGGGATTTTGTGATGTGGGCTAAATGATGTGGGCTACTCTTACTGGAGTTAGATGGTATCTCAAAGTGGTTTTGATTTGCATTTCTCTGATGATTAAAGATGATGAGTATTTTTTCATGTGTCTGTAGACCATGTGCCTGTCTCTTCAGAGAAGCTTCTGTTCATGTCTCTTGCCCACAATGAAAAGGGATCACTTGTTCTTTTCTTATTAATAAGTTTGAGTTCTCTGTGGATTCTGGTTATTAGACCTTTGTCAGAAAAATAACCTGCAAAAATCCTCTCCCATTCTGAGGGCTGTCTACTTGCTTTACTTACTATGTTCTTGGCAGTGCAGAAGCTTTTTAGTTTAATCAGATCCCAGTAATGGATTTTTTGATGTTGCTTCAATTGCCTGGGGCATCCTCCTCCTAAGGTGTACTCCCAGGCCAATTTTTTTTTTTTCTTTTTTTTTTTTTAACCCAAAGGATCAATATTCTTTAATGTTTTTTTTTTAAATACATGTATTTTATTATTCTTCATTACATTATTTCCCCCACCCTCCGACCCCCCCAGTGGTAAGACAGAATTTATTTACAGAAAAGAATACGGAAAACACTAAAGCTCCTGGTAGAGGGAGAGAATTCAAGTCGGGAGAGAGAAGCTCTCTCCGTTTCTCTCCCGGTCTTTCCCCGTCTCCTCCTTTAGGCCTTTAGTCTCAGGGTATATATAGGTGTATGGGTTCCTTGGCCAGGAAACGAATGAATACAGTCCCTTCCGCCGGGGGCAAGGTGAATGAATGTATATCAATGAATGGATACAGTCCATTCATGGAATTGAGGCCTAGGAAATTCACA
>CAUYRH010090284.1:0-11925 GCA_963574655.1 Perodicticus potto
CTATTAAAAGAATTATACAACTGATCGATAAATAAAAAAGTTAGTTCTTTGAAAAGGTCAATAAAATAGATAAACCTTTGGCTAATCTAATCAGGAGGGGGAAAAAGGAGCGAAATCTCTAATTTCATCAATCAGAAATGCCAAAGACAAAATAACAACAGACCCCTCAGCAATTCAAAAAATCCTTAATGAATATCACAAGAAACTTTACTCTCAGAAATATGAAAATATGAAGGAAATTGACCAATACAGGAAGCATGCCACCTTCCTAAACTTACCCAGAATGAAGTGGAAATGTTGAACAGGCCGATATCAAGTTCTGAAATAGCATCAACTATACAAAATCTCCCTAAAAAGAAAAGCCTGGACCAGATGGCTTCATGTCAGAATTCTACCAAATCTTTAAAGAGGAACTAGTACCTATATTACTCAACCTTTTCCAAAATATAGAAAAAGATGGAATACTACCCAACACATTCTATGAAGCGAATATCACCTTGATCCCTAAACCGGGAAAAGACCCAACAAGAAAAGAAAACTACAGACCAATATCACTAATGAATATTGATGCAAAAATATTCAGTAAGATCCTAACAAACAGAATCCAGCAACACATCAAACAAATTATACACCACGACCAAGTGGGCTTTATCCCAGGATCTCAAGGCTGGTTCAATATATGTAAATCTATAAATGTAATTCATCACATAAACAAATTAAAAAATAAAGACCATATGATTCTCGCAATTGATGCAGAAAAAGCTTTTGATAATATCCAGCATCCCTTCATGATCAGAACACTTAAGAAATTTGGTATAGAAGGGACATTTCTTAAACTAATAGAGGCCTGGAAAAACCTATGCTTATCTCTCCTTTCCTACTTAACCAACTCTGTGCTATTCCAGCAAAATATAACTTTTAGCTTATGACACCTGACCTTTAGCCCATGAATGACCCCCCCCCCAAAAAAAAACAAAGATAAGGATCCCAGGCACAGAAAAATGTACACCATACTTGCCATAAACATCATGAGACTTAATGGATACTGCCATGCCATTGGTAGTAAAAGAACACTTAATAATTATGATACAGAGTAAAGAAAATTGGATTTATGTGATGTGACAACTGCGGTAATCAATCCACAACCAGTGAAACCAGGACAGCATGCCTGATGGCTTAAGGGGAACCAGTGGGCAGTCTTTACAGATGAATGTAGGAGGAGTTGGGATGAAAGTACTTACACTGGTGTAAATGTATAAAACCAAATTGTAACCCCACTACAAAGAGTCCACTTGCTCAAGGCTTCTGGGGCTTGGCTCTGGGTCATGATCCTCAAATTTAGCTCAGAATAAACCTCCTTAAATTATTATTATTTTTTTTTTTTTTTGAGACAGAGCCTCAAGCCATCACCCTGGATAGAGGGCCATGGCATCACAGCTCACAGCAACCTCCAATTCCTGGGCTCAAGCAAGTCTCCTGCCTCCGCCTCCCGAGTAGCTAGGACTACAGGCGCCCACCACAACGCTCGGCCATTTTTTGGTTGCAGCCGTCATTGTTGTTTGGCGGGCCCGGGATGGATTTGAACCTGCCAGCTCAAGTGTACGTGGCTGTCGCCTTAGCCCGTTGAGCCACAGGCGCCGAGCCCTCCTTAAATTATTTTATGGAGTATGGTTTCTTTTCTGTTGACAACAGTCATGTCAATTAGAGTCTGCCCTAGGGACTTATGCTGGCACTATTAAGTGATATTCTGGGCGGTGCCTATGGCTCAAAGGACTAGGGTGCTGACCCCAAATGCCAGAGGGGGCGGGTTCAAACCCAGCCTCACCCAAAAACTGCAAAAAAAAAAGAAAGTGATACTCTTTTCACCAAAATTACAAGCTGTGAGGATGAAAACAATCTAGCACTGAAAGCACATGTATTGAGAATAAGATGCAGTCAGTCAGGCTAGGGCTGACATGACGTAACTGGTCTGGTTTGACCTTCACCTCCTGTCTCCCATTCTTAATTATTTTGTAACTTTAGCTCCCACCCTAGAGATGCCCATCTTAAATAGTTTAGGAAGACTGATTTTGGAAATCGACTTTTTTTTTTTTTTTTTTGAGACAGAGCCTCAAGCTGTCATCCTGGGTAGAGTGCTGTGGCATCACAGCTTGCAGCAACCTCCAAATCCTGGTGCCCTGATGATATCCTGACCCTGGGAGCCAGCCATGACTGAAGTTAGCATAACCCTAGGTCTAGAACTTCTTAGTTTCATTGGCCAATGGATTCCCCCTTTTACCTTAACCTGGTTCAAGCTGGACCTCTGCTGAACAGGCAAACATAAGGTTCAAATTACATCTCCTAGAAAAAAATCTAAATAACATAGCTACCATAAAACCTTTAAAACCTTTCTGGATCTAGAAGGCGTATTTTAAAAATGCAGGTAGTCTGGGAGATAAAAATTTGCTACTCTGGAACTGTGCCTGTGGCTCAGTGAGTCCTAGTTACCAGTCCCAGTTACTTGGGAGGCTGAGACAAGATACTCTCCTAAGCCCAGAAGCTGAAGGTTGCTGTGAGCTGTGAAACGATAGCACTCTACTGAGGGTGGTGACAAAGTGAGACTCTGTCTCAAAAAAAAAAAAAAAATTTGCTACTCTGTTCTGATGAAAGGGAATCAAGACTCAAGATCATTGTTATTCAAAACTCTCAAGCAACTCTTAGCAAAGTCAAAGGTCCATCCTTTTTAGCCTCAAGAGAACTCATGCTGAGAAGATAGGCGATTTACCCAGAAAGCCTTCAAGCTAAGGAAAAAAGCTTCGAGTTTCTTCAAAAAGCTGCCAAATGTGACCATGTAAGTCTATATAGCTGGAGATGTGGCAGGCAATCTACCAATTTGAGGGCAAGGGATGGCTGCTTAACTGAGGACAACTGCAAAAAGAGACTGCTGACCCACTAAGGGAGAAAAGAGGCCCAGCAGCTTGGAGTCATGTAGTGGTGGGGCTACCCAGCCCAGGAAATCTCAACAGCCCATAAAAGTACTTGTGTATTTGGTATAAAAATTCATTCATCTTATGTTTTGAATTTGTTTACTTTGTTCAAGGATAAGTGCCATGGAGCATAGATTTATACGGTATAATATTAACTGTTGCAGGTGTTTAGTGGAAATAAGACAGACATAAATAACCATATTACAAAGTATAAAGCATTAAGTGCCACATTAGAAGTGACGTATACTCAGTGGCTTGGAGTAGGCAAGATCATTTCCAATGCTTCATAGTGGCACAGACAACAGAGCTAGGTCTTGGTTTGGATTAGGACAAACTGAGAAGGAAAATACATGCTAGACTGAGGTAAAGATGTACAGGAGGTTGAGGTGGGGGAAGCAATGTACCCAGGTTGGCTAGAAAGGATGTATATTCAATAGTGAATACTTATAACTGATGTTATGATTACTCCAACTCATCAGAAGGGTTAACCATAAGGCACACAATGTTGGACCAAAGACTATCACCATTTTCCAGTTAACTTTCATAAAAATTAAAAAATTTTTAAGTTTGGCTCAGTGCCCGTAGCTCAGTGAGTAGGGTACCGGCCACATACACCGAAGTTGGCAGGTTCGAGCCCAGCCAGGGCCTGCTCAACAACAATGACAACTGCAACCAAAAAAATAGCCAGGTGTTGTGGTGGGCGCCTGTAGTCCCAGCTACTTGGAAGGCTGAGGCAAGAGAATTGCTTAAGCCCACGAGTTTGAGGTTGCTGTGAGCTGAGACACCATGTCAGTTTACCGAGAGCGAGATACTGAGAATGTCTCAAAAAAAAAAACAAAAAAAATTTTTTTAAAGTACAGTTATCAGCCATAGTTCTTGGTTATAGTAACAGAAACTGATCCTAGTTAAGCATAAAAGTAGTCTACTGATCACAGAATTGAAGTGAAGGGTGGACACCTCAGGCTCAGCTGGGCAGAAACTAAGCCAGGCAGCAGGTACAGTCTTGCCAGGATGCTGTCTCTGACATCCATGATGGACACAGACACTAATACCTGAATGCTAGCTAACTCCACGGAGTACCTAGTATCCCCTACCCTACACTGTTGTTACTAAGTCTTGGCTCTTGAGTACATGGCTTTATAAACAGATGTGTGATGAAATGGGAAGTACACCTGAAGTAAGAGTGCTGCATTCTGAAATACAATGTTGCCTCCAGGAAAAGCACTTGTGCATTTTTTATTTTTATTTTTTTTTCACTTGTGCATTTTTGAATTGTGAGTTCAACTAACCACTTTTCTCATGGGACACAATTTTTACTTGAAAGAATGAATGACAATCTATGGTTATTTAGAGTTGAGTATTGGGCAGACTTTCTCTTGAATATCAATGAAGTAAGCCTGTCATTTTAAAGAAAATATACAGTACTTGTTACCAACAATAAAATTTGAGTTTTCAGGTAAAAATCAGAATTTTGGAAAATTGATACCTGTCACCATGAGCTTGACAGCTTCCAAATGCTCCAAAATTTCTGATGAGATCACTGATGGTAATAATGAAATGTGATTTTTAAATATTGTATAATAAATGTGTCAACTTTTGGTAGTTGTGCATAACTCACTGAAATCAGTATTTCCTAAATAACCATGTAACCTTGTAACAATGATGTTGCAAATTAAGGCATATGTAAAAAAAATTAACTCAAGGTTCAAGATACAAACTAAGTATTTTAGTGCAATAGAAAATGAAAACTTGATTGATATGATTTCAGATTCCACACCACAAATAACCACCTAAGAAAATACCACTTGTGGAGCTTTGGTATAATATAGAGATATCCAAAATTATCTTTAAAAGCTATTAAAATACTCCTCCCTTTCCCAATTATATTACCTGTGTGATGCTGGGTTTTCTTTAATTAAAATATTGTATCTGGCTCAGCACCTGTAGCTCAAGTGGCTAAGGCGCCAGCCACATACACCAGAGCTGACAGGTTCGAATCCAGCCCGGGCCTGCCAAACAACGATAACTGCAACCAAAAAATAGCCAGGCATTGTGGCGGGCACCTGTAGTCCCAGCTACTTGGGAGGCTGAAGCAAGAGAATTGCTTAAAACCCAGGAGTTGGAGGTTGCTGTGAGCTGTGATGCCATGGCACTCTCCCCAGGGTGACAGCTTGAGGCTCTGTCTCAAAATAAATAAATAAATAAATAATATCACCACAAATTCAATGCAGAAGTAAGTATAAGAATGCAGCTGTTGGGTGGCGCCTATGGCTCAAATGAGTAGGGTGGCGGCCCCATATACTGGAGGTGGCAGGTTGAAACCCAGCCCTGGCCAAAAAAAACTGCAAAAAAAAAAAAGAATGCAGCTGTCTTCTATTAAACTAGTTACTAGAAATTAAAGAGATCTCCAAAGAATGTAAAACAATGCCACTTTGAGCATTCCCTATGTCCACAGCGGCTCACACTTCTAATATTAGCACTTTGGGAGGCCAAAGTGGGAGAACTGCTTGAGGCCAGGAGTTCAAGACCAGCCTGAGTGACATAGCAAAACCTCTTCTCTACAAAAAATATAAAAATTAACCAGTCATGGTGGCATATGCCTATAGTCCTAGCAACTCAGAGGCTGAGGAAGGAGGATCTCTTGAGCCCACGAGTTTGAGGTTGTAGTGAGCTATTATGACATCACTAAACACTAGGTCAGCAACAAAGTGAGACCCTATCTCCCAAAAAGCCAAAACAACCCCCCCCAAAATAATACTATTCTGAAAGGAGCCAGGGTTCCTTGGAAAATAGCTGATTTCTAGGACTGGGCAGGAAATATACTATAAGCCTGGTGTATCTTATAGTAACAGAAATAAGGAAGCCTGGTTTGGCGCCTGTAGCACAGTGGTTATGGTGCCAGCCACATACACCAACGATGGCAGGTTCAAACCTGGCCCGAGCCAGCTGATCAACTGCAAAAAAAAAAAAAAATAGTTGGGCATTGTGGCAGGTGCCTGTAGTCCTAGCTACTTGGGAGGCTGTCTCAAAAAAATGAAGAAATGAAGAAATAAATAATAAAAGTTTATTTTTGAAAAACAATGCCACTGTCTTCACTGATTTTGTTTTCTCATAAAAATGTTATTTATGTGCACATATTATGGGTTTATTATGTTTAATGAATAAACACAATACTTAAAATTTTTCTCAAATTTTAATTTCTTTTTTTTTTTTTGAGCAAGAGTCTCACTCTGTTGCCCAGGTTAGACTGCCATGGCTCTCCTACCTCAGCCTTCCAGAGTGCTAGAATTATAGGTGTGAGCTAGCACGTCTGGCCTCAAATTTTAACTTGTAATAAAGCTCTTTAGAGATATCATTTTATATATATATATATATATATAGTTTTTTTAGAGACAGAGTCTTACTTGGTCGTCCTTGGTAGAATGCCGTGGCATCACAGCTCAGCAACCTCCAGCTCTTGGGCTTAGGAGATTCTCTTGCCTCAGCCTCCCAAGTAGCTGGGACTACAGGCACCCGCCACAACACCCGGCTATTTTTTGTTGCAGTTGGGCCGAGGCCAGGTTTGAACCTGACACCCTTGGTATATGGGGCCTGCACCCTATTCACTGAGCCACAGGCACTGCCCTAGAGCTATCAATAATTTTTAATGTATACAGGAATTTCAAGGCCAAAAAGTCTGAAAAACAAGTAGATAAGTTTTGCATAGATAGAAAAATTCATTCATGGAACATCTCATTCTTCAAAAATATGGATGAGATTTGAGTGTAAAAGCAGCCTTCAATTTATACATATTTTGAACTACTTGAGTTTGTGGGATAAAGTGCCTAGCATTTTCCCAGCAATAATCTTATCTTCCAGGATCACTCACCAAGCATCCTTTTAACCTGTCATGGCTCACAGTCACAGTAAACTGTCAAAGCACCAACACTATGTTAGTAACACTGCACTACCACTTACCCCTATGTTTCTATTAGCTGGATGAAGTGGGAAGAAGAGAGGGTGAAATAACTCCTTGGGTACTGTATTTTTCTAAATTTTAAATTAATAAATAGACAACTAGTTGACTATTTAGCTAAAAGAACACCTTTAGCCAATTAAAATTCTCAAGACCAAATAAGCTTTCACAAAGGTACCCCAAATCCGTAGAAACGCAACCATTAATGGCTTCTTTAACTGCTTATGAATCTGAGAGCATATCTATTCTAATATGTTTGTTTAAATATACTTCCCTCACTTACCTGGAACATGCTGCCAGCCAGCCATCCCAGATACCCACCAAAACCTTTTCAACGATTTTGAAAAGTATCTTTCATTGTCTTACCTGTGACAAATCAAGAAACTTAATTGTTTGTCCAGATATAAAAGTATAAGTTCATTTTCTATTTTAGAAGAAGGGAGGGAAAGAAAGAAGGGGAGAGAAAGAAGGGAAAAGAGGAGAAAGGAGGAGGAAGAAACAGCTTCACATCTCCAAGAAAAAAAGAATGTCTACTCCAAAGGAAACATTTCTTTTCTTTTTTGTAGAGACAGAGTCTTACTCTGTCACCCTCGGTAGAGTGCCGTGGCATCACACAGCTCACAGCAACCTCCAACTCCAGGGCTTAGGCGATTCTCTTGCCTCAGCCTCCCGAGTAGCTGGGACTACAGGCATCCGCCACAACGCCCAGCTATTTTTCTGTTTTTGCAGTTTGGCCGAGGCCAGGTTTGAACCCGCCACCTTCGGTATATGGGGCCAGCGTCCTACTCAATGAGCCATAGGTGCCGCCCGGAAACTTATTTCTTAATTTAAAAAAACCCTAAACTTCTATGCAGCAGAAAGGCATACCAAAGCACTAGAGACACTATTATCATGGTGCCTTTCCAATAAAGACGAAAAATGGGTTAAATCCTTTCCTTACACAGGCAGTCCGAGTTACAAACATACAACTCACACTTATGAACAGAAGTTATTACAGGTAATATGTAAATGTACCAGTTCCAACTTACATACAAATTTAACTTATGAACAAACACGCAGAATCCTCTAGACTTAAGAACCCTAGATAAAAGAGCCCATGTGGAGACTCCAGAGGTAGTTCTTCAGTTCTTTCTCCCTTCCAGAGCTCTGGTGCTTTTTCCTTCTGTATCCCTTTCTGACTTCTAATAAAAGTCTTATCTTACCACTGGGAAAAAAAAAAAAAAAAAGAACAAACATGCAGAAACTATCTGGTAACCTGCAGAAACTATCTGGTAACCTGCAGACTGCCTGTACCAAAATTATTTTCAAAGTGGTGTATTTCTCCACTTCTTAATCATCCGTCTAACCAGCAGTACTCAGCAAGTGACCCATACTTGATCTGCTGAGTTGCTTTTAATCATGTATTCAAAATAAAATACAATGTATGTAGCTAAATTTGTTTAGATTTTTTTGTACTATTTCTGAGTTCCTCTCACTACACAAGCCCCCCAAAATGGGTTTTCTTTTCCCTGCCATCTTTCCTCAAATCTCCTTTGCAGAAGACACTAAAACATAAGGACTTATAAAGGTGAAAACCCTGAATCTTTAGAGGAAGCTGGCTGGGGTGGATTTTAAATTATAATTGACTAAGTAAGATGTACTGAAAAATCTATTATACCATGTTAACAATACCTCTGACAGGAAAAACAAAGGGGGGGCAATTTATCCTAATCTTTTTAAGCCTAAGAAGTTGGAATAAAACATTTGCAAACCTGTTATCACATATTCAAAGCTAACAGACTATGAAGTATAATTTCCAAAGGTAGACTCACCACTCAATCATCTTTTAAAATTTGCAAAACAAACATTTGTTAATTTCCACTTACATAAAGAAAAATATCACTCTTAATAGGCTTCCTTTCAATAACAAATTTCCTCCAGAATACAAAGGCAAATTGGGAAAATTCACTAGTTAAAAAAGTTTTTTAATTATTCTAAATTTCATTTTATTAATGAAATTAATGAAATATGACACACCAGTGATTATAAAATGCCTTATTTCAGTTAACACTAAGAAAGGAAAAAATTACCATTTAAACTGACATAATGCTTACTTATGGCATCCTATCTTCCAAGAAAGCAAAATGTGAACAAAATGTGCATTAGAATCAAGTAAATACTGGAACCTTCAACATGTCATCCAAGTATGTTAGGTAGTAAGAAGGAAAATTGTCTACCAATAATAATCTTGGATACTAAGACTCTATGCATAGCTACAATATTTTTATATAATGAAGTCAATACTCCAACATAATTCCTAATCTGAGTTGTCAAGAAGACAAATCAAAGCTTTTGGCAAATATATGTATAATTAATTTTTGTGTAAAATTAATTAAAAAGGTGAGGGCGGCACCTGTGGCTCAGTGAGTAGGGCACCGGCCCCATATGCTGAAGGTGGCGGGTTCAAACCCAGCCTCGGCCGAACTGCAAAACAGAAAAAGAGCCAGGCGTTGTGGCGGACGCCTGTAGTCCCAGCTACTCGGGAGACTGAGGGAAGAGAATAGCCTAAGGCCAGGAGTTGGAGGTTGCTGTGAGCAGTGTGACACCATGGCACTCTACTGAGGGCGATAAAGTGAGACTCTGTCTCTACAACAAAAAGGTGACTCCCTGAAACCAGATCTTGAGATTAAAAGCCACTATATCGTGGTAAAATAACAAAAACAAAGAGCAATAGTTCACTCAAAAATAGCTGGCCCTTTAATATATGCATTTACTTCATACGCAGACAAAAGATACATTGTAATATACCTGTTATGCTAACAAAACTGGCTCTACTAGACAACACCCACATTTGGAAAGTATTAACTACAGTAAAAGAAGAATCCATATACTTAATACTAACAGAGGGGAAAACTATTTACAATTAATTTACATTTTAGAAAATAAAAGCTGAACGTTAACATGGAATACCTTGGGTTCTTTTTTTCCATTTCCAAGAGAATTTGAGGCAGATTCAAGATTCTGTGTTAGCACTATAGCAGGTTTTGTCAATCTCACTCAACACAAGATATTTTTCAGTCTCCAATTCCATATAACTCACCCTAAGTACTTTTTTTTTGAGACAGGGTCTCATTCTGTTGCCTGGGCTAGAGGGCAGTGGTGTCATAATAGCTCATTGCAACCTCAAACTCCTGGACTGAAGCCTTAGTCTCCCCAGTAGCTGGGACTACAGGTGCACCCCACCACACCCAGCTAATTAAAAAAAAAATTTGTAGCGACAAGGTTTTGTCATTGCCCAGGCTGGGCAATTCCTGGGCTCATGCAATCCTCCCACCTCAGCTTCCTGACTAGCTAGGATTATAGGGGTGCTGCCATGACTGCCTAGATTTTTAAAAATTTTTATGTAGAGATTCGCATCTTGCTATGTTGCCCAGGCTGGTCTCCGAGCCTCAAAATCCTCCTGGCTCAGCCTCCCAGCCCAGTCGGATTGCAGCAGTCATGGTGCCCTGTTTTATGCTAAGCACATTAAATTCCAGAACATTCACATGAATTTTGGTATCTAAATGAGTTTTTTACTTCCACTTCTTGTGACAGTCTTTTTTCTTTTGTTCTTTTTTTTCTTTTTTTTGAGACAGAGTTTCACTTTGTTGCTCTGGGTAGAATGGGATAGCATCATCACAGCTCACAGCAACCTCAAAGTCTTGGGCTCAAGGGATCCTCTTGCCTCAGCCTCATGAGTAGCTGGAACTACAGGCACCCACCACAATGTCCAGCTAGTTTTTCTACTTTTAGTAGATGGGGTTTTCCTCTTGCTCAGGCTGGTCTCAAACTCCTGAGTTCAAGCAATCCAGCTGCCTTGACCTCCCAGAATGCTAGGATTATAGGCATAAGCCACCACAGTCCCTTCACGGTTTTGTAACAAAGTCTCTTTTGAAGGTGCTAACTGCTAGAGATGTGGGAAAACATCCCACCACAAGACGTTTTTCCTCCAAATCTTATCCCTTTCAGAATTTTGCTAGAGACACATCAATTAACCAGAATCCAGGCTGCCAGCATCACCCCCAGCTAACTAAGTTGTATTTTGACACAACTTTTAGGAGGAAAAAGGAAAATCTCCAGAAAACAAGTTAACTTCAGAACTCTTCAAAAAGTCCTGGTCAGTGTATTCCACAAAACCCAAGGACCCAGAACAGTTTTCCACCCAATGAGTTAGTCTTACCTGTTAAAGTCACCAACCTGGCCACAGTGGCCAGGTCAGTCTTCCCAAGTTTGCTGAGATTTCCAGAAGAGTTATAGGAATAGTGGAAGGCCTTCATCTGGTTTAGTGACTCTTCTCTAAAACTCCTTCTCTTTCCCCCATCTCATCTCTTCCCTCTTCACTCTTTCAGCTTACTGCCAACCACCATCACCATGTAAATGACAAGACTTGAGGCAAATAAAAAAACAAGTTCTCCACAAAGACCAGAGGAACTTAGCCCACCTTTTATCTAAACAATTATCTAAAGTACAACAGCCCATACAAGGACAACAAATCACCAATGATAGCTAAAGCACAGCATTCTCTTCAATCTCTAAAAAAAGATCCAAATGTGTATGACATCTTTTACTTAATACAACTGGAAAATATATTAATGTATTTTGGAAATATTTTTGCTTCAACCCTTGGAAGTGAAGTTTCTTTTGTTTATTCAAATTAACAAGAAACAGAGCACACTACTTAGTAATCAAGACATTAATGTACCTTTACCTAAAATTTTCCTTGCAAATTACTTAGGATTTCTCTTCTACTCAGGAATTAGCTTCTACAATACCCTCCACCATACCAGAATGCAGACTGTCTTAATAATAAATGGCCATTTTCAAAGAAAAAGCTAACCATCAACTCCCGTTAACTCATTGCCTTTTATTAGTATTTATGTACAAATCTGTATGTCCTCCAAACACAGAACGAAGATGGAACCTCTATGTCTTACGACCGCGTCCTCCACGCGAAGCCTGGAAGTAGAGGGCATTCGACACAAGCCT
>CAUYRH010090286.1:0-12304 GCA_963574655.1 Perodicticus potto
TGATTAAAAGGCCATGAAGGCTATGTTAAATAGTTCAATGAAAATATTTCAGATTGTATATAAAGTCAGCACATTATGCTCCATGATTGCACCAATGTACACAATTATGATTTAATAAAAATTAAAAAAAAAAGAAAAGAAACTGGAAAAGGAAAAACATTCCAACCCCAAAACCAGTAGAAGAAAAGAAATAACCAACATTAGAGCAGAATTAAATGAAATTGAAAACAAAAGAACTATATAACAGATCAATAAATCAAAAAGTTGCTTTTTTGAAAAGGTCAATACAATAGTTAAACCTTTGGCTAACCTAACCAGGAAAAAAAGAGTAAAATCTCAAATTTCAGTCAGAAATGGTAAAGATGAAATAGCAACAGACTTGTCAGATTTTCAAAAAATCCTTAACAAATATTACAAGAAACTCTATTCTCAGAAGTACGAAAATCTGAAGGAAATAGATCAATACTTGGAAGCACGCCCCTTCACTAGACTTAGCCAGAATGAAGTAGAAATGTTGAACAGGTCTATATCAAGTTTGGAAATAGCATCAACTATACAAAATCTCCCTAAAAAGAAAAGCCCAGGACCAGATGGCTTCACATCAGAATTCAACCAAACCTTTAAAGAGGAACTAGTACCTATATTACTCAACCTTTTCCAAAATATAGAGAAGGAAGGAATACTACCCAACACATTCTATGAAGCAAACATCACCTCAATCCCCAAACCAGGAAAAGACCCAACAAGAAAAGAAAATTATAGACCAATATCACTAATGAATATTGATTCAAAAATAGTCAACAAGAACCTAGCAAACAGAATCCAGCAACACATCAAACAAATTATACACCATGACCAAGTGGGTTTTACCCCAGGATCTCAAGGCTGGTTCAATATACATAAATCTATAAATATAATTCATCAAATAAACAAATTAAAAAACAAACACCATATGATTTTTCTCAATTGATGCAGAAAAAGCTTTTGATAATATCCAACATCCTTTCATAATCAGAACACTTAAGATAATGGGTATATATGGGACATTTTTTAAACTGATAGAGGCCATCTACAGCAAACCCACAGCCAATATCATATTGAATGGTGTTAAATTGAAATCATTTACACTCAGATCAGGAACCAGGCAAGGTTCCCCATTGTCTCCACTGCTTTTTAACATTGTAACGGAAGTCTTACCCATTGCAATTAGGCAAGAAAAGGCGATCAAGGGTATCCACATAGGGTCAGAAGAGATCAAACTTTCACTCTTCACAGTTGATATGATTGTATATCTGGAATCCACTAGGGATTCTACTATAAAACTCTTAGAAGTGATCAAGGAATTCAGCCCCATCTCAGGTTACAAAATCAATACTCATAAATCTGTAGCCTTTATATATACCAACAATAGTCATGCTGAAAAAACAGTCAAGGACTTTAAAGAAGACGAAATACTTGGGAATTTACTTAACAAAGGATGTGAAAGATCTCTATAAAGAGAACTGTGAAACTCTAAGAAAAGTGATAGCTGAAGATGTTAACAAATGGAAAAACATACCATGCTCATGGCTGGGAAGAATCAACATTGTTAAAATGTCTATACTACCCAAAGCAATATACAATTTTAATGCAATCCCTATTAAAGCTCCATTGTCAGGGCGGCTCCTGTGGCTCAGCGAGTAGGGCGCTGGCCCCATGTACTGAAGATAGTAGATTCAAACCCGGCCTTGGCCAAACTGCAAAACAAAAAAAATATCTGGGCGTGTGGCAGGCGCCTGTAGTCCCAGCTATTCAGGAGACTGAGGCAAGAGAATCAGCTAAGCCCAGGAGTTGGAGTTTGCTGTGAGCTGTGTGACGTCACGGCACTCTACCAAGGGCAATAAAGTGAGACTCTGTCTCTACCAAAACACAAACAAACAAAAAAAGCTCCATTGTCATACTTTAAAGATCTTGAGAAAATAATACTTCATTTTATATGGAACCAGAAAAAACCCCGAATAGCCAAGATATTACTCAGAAATAAAAACAAAGCAGGAGGAATCATGCTACCAGACCTGAGCCTGTACTATAAATTGATAGTGATCAAAACAGCATGGTACTGGCACAAAAACAGAGATATAGATATGTGGAAAAGAATAGAGAACCAAGAGATGAACCCAGCTACTTGCTGGTATTTGACCTTTGACAAGCCAATTAAAAACATTCAATGGGGAAAAGATTCTCTATTTAACAAATGGTGCTGGATGAACTGGCTGTTGACCTGTAGAAGACTGAAACTTGACCCACACCTTTCACCATTAACTAAGTAAGATAGCCTCTCACTGGATTAAAGATTTAAACTTAAGACATGAAAGTATAAAAATACTAGAAGAAAGTGCAGGAAAACATTGAAAAAATTGGCCTGGGAGAATATTTTATGAGGAGGATCCCCTGGGCAATTGAAGCAACACCAAAAATACATTACTGGGACCTGATCAAACTAAAAGACTAATGCACAGCCAAGAACACATTAGATAAATCAAGTGGCAGCCCTCAGAAGTGGAGGATATTTGCAGGTTATGTCTCTGATAAATTTTAATAACCAGAATTCACAGAGAACTCAAACGTATTAGCAAGAAAAGAACAAGTGATCTCATTTCAGGGTAGGCAAGGGACTTGAAAAGAAACTTCTCTGAAGAAGATAGGTGCATGGCTTACAGACATATGAAAAATGCTCATCATCCTTAATCATCAGAGAAATGCAAATCAAAAGTACTTTGAGATATCATCTAACTCCAGTAAGATTAGCCCACATAAAGAAATCCCAAAACCAGAGATGTTGGCATGGCTGTGGAGAAAAGAGAACACTTCTACACTGCTGGTGGGAGTGCAAACTAATATGTTCCTTTTGGAAAGATGTTAGGAGAACATTTAGGGATTTAAAAATAGATCTGCCATTGATCCTACAATTCCTCTACTAGGTATATATCCATAAGACCTAAAATCACATTATAACAAAGACATCTGTACCAGAATGTTTACTGTAGCGCGATTCATAATTGCTAAGTCATGGAAGAAGCCCAAGTGCCCATCAACCCACGAATGGATTAATAAATTGTGGTATATGTATACCATGAAATATTATGCAGCCTTTAGAGAAAGATGGAGCCTTTACCTCTTTCATGTTTACATGGATAGAGCTGGAACATATTCTTCCTTGCAAAGCATCTCAAGAATGCAAGAAAAAGTATCCAATGTACTCTTCCCTACTATGAAACCAATTTATAGCTTTCACATGAAAGCTATAACCCAATTATAGTCCAAGAATATGGAGAAAGTGGAAAGGGAGGAGAGGGAGAGGGAAGGATTGGTGGAGAGAGAGTAATGGTGGGACCACACCTACAGTGCATCTTACAAGGGTACATGTGAAATTTACTAAATGTAGAATGTGAATGTCTTAATACAATAACTAGGGGGATGCCATGAAAGCTATGTTAACCAGTTGGATGAAAATATTCAGATTGTATTTAAAATCAGCACATTGTACCCCATGATTACATTAATGTACACAGCTATGATTTAATAATAAAAAAAGAATTTTTACTTCTGGAAACTCAAACAAAATTAAAATTTAGTAGCATTGGAAGAATGGGGGAAAAGGGATATATTTATCTATCAAGGGGTTAATAGCAAAGAATAAACCTTTTCTTTAATGCAAGAGATGTTTTAAAAATTCTAAAAATTAAAAGTCAATTAATAGCAGTCAAAATGAGTTAGTTGAAAACTTAGGAATAGACTTCTAGTTATGTCTCCGATAAAGGAATAAGACTGTGTAAATAAACAACAGTTTATTCTTCTGCTTAAGAATTCTCTTTCTTCTCCTTAAGTTATTTAAAACGAAAAACCATCACAACTCCATACTCAGCAAAATGAGAAGACAATATAATCCCTAGGTTTTGTATTAGAGGTAAGGGCTGCAAACAGAGCTGAGATTAGGCGGAAGCTGTGCAGAGGGAAATGGAGCTGTGATGCCATGGAGAGAAATCATAGTACTGTAGGGACCAGAAACAGTGCATCTCAGAAAGTGCTAGCACAAAAAGCATATTGAAAATTAAGGACTGGCTGTGGGGTACTAAATATTGTATACTCTGTTTTCTGACATCAACATGAAAACTGGAGGAAGCTGAGCTAGTAAGATATTTCTTAAGACACTATGATTTTGAGAATCTGAGGATGTGAGGCTATAATAAAAGCATCCTGTCAAATTATCTTTTTGGCAAGATATTCTCATTCTTTTAGAAGAAAAAGGAAATAACACTTGTGTTGTGAAACCAGTTTGTCTGAAATAGTCTGTTTGTTCTACCCCTTATGCCTTTCTCTAAAACTTTTCAAAGAGATGGTTCAGAAAAACCCTAGTCATTAATAGGTAAGTGAATTTAAAAGATCTAGAACAGATTATATACAAAAATAGTGGGAGCACAAAATAAGAGAATGATTAATTATTAGAGTAATATTCAACACAAAAAATGTTGTCTTTGAGCTAATGAAAATTATGATCAGGTATATTGTCATAACTAGAAAAGAGAAAACCTTAAAAAAAAAATCACATCTTGGCTTGGTGCCCGCAGTGCAGTGGTTACAGCACCAGCCGCATACACCAGACTGGTGGTTTCAAACCTGGCCAGGGCCAGCTAAACAATGACAACTGCAACAAAAAAATAGCCGGACATTGTGGTGGGTGCCTGTAGTCCCAGCTACTTGGAAGGCTGAGGCAAGAGAATTGCTTACTCCCAAGAGTTGGAGGTTGCTGTGAGCTGTGACCTCTACTTAGGGAGACATAGTAAGACTCTGTCTTAAAAAAAAAAAAAAAATCACATCTTAAGAAAAATATCTATGAAACATAAATACAAGAAATAGAAAAGAGATGATGCTACATAATAAGAAATGGTATGTGAATTGGCAAAAGTTAAGAAAAAGAAAAATAGAGAAATGTAAAAAAAAACTGGAAGAAACATTTGGGAGAACAATCATTGCAGAAACCTCTGGGATGAATATAAGAGATAAGTAAGACAATTGAACAAAACAAAGTGGCATAAAGGAAGTATTAAAATTTTATCATGAAAATAATAGCTAAAAAGAAATTCAAAAGATTCTACATAAAAAAGAACAAAATGAATTTACTGAACTAGCATTATTACATAAATTCCATTTAAAAAATCTTGAAATAAAGTATACCTTTTAAGTATATAGTTAAAAGACACACTAAATGTGAGGAAGAAATTTGCATTAAAAAATCAGTACAAGTATATCTTGGAAACATCACAAGTCTTTACTGTGTATAGAAAAAATGCTTTAGGCAGTTGGGCAATAAAAACAAATCACTTCTAACAGAAAATTATCAAGTTGGACTCATATTTTTCACAAAAATTTTTAGTTATACAAGGATAAAGGGAAAAGAAAACTATATCATTGTCTAAAATCCTGTGGCACGGGTGGAGAGGAAGAGAAGATATACTAATTTTATTAATGCTTTTAATAGGGTAATAAATGCTGCTTCTGAAATTATAAGATTAAGGTAAATATGTAAATCACTAAATTGTAATTACAAAGGTAATCCTAAAATGAAAATGTGAGCCATTTTATGCAGATATATAAAATTTCAGAGATGGCAAATGCAGAACACATATCACAAAATAAAAAGCGTCCATTCAGAGAAAATAGAAGAATATAAGAGAAATGAACAAAATAGCAATCATATCAATAAACATAAATGAGATGCATACATCTATCAAAATAAAGGTAATTAAACTGGATCGTGAAACATAATTCTAACTCTTGTCATACATATTAGGTAAATGTAAAACGAAGTGAGTTTTAAAAGTTGAAAATAAAGTCTAGGCAAATTGAATAGCAGAGCAAGGATAGGAGAATGTGTCTCCATATCTTTATTTTATAAAATTCTCCCTTTTCTCTGAAAGCTACACTCCCCAACCCCCTTTAAAATCTTATGGTTTTCCTTTCTAGGCTGACACCCAGCATAGCAGATTTGGGTTTTTTCTCAATGCTTTTGTGGATTTCCATTTACTATTTTCTAAATCATGGAACTTTGTATTTTGTTTTTATTCTCTCATTTTGTTGGAGTATATTCCCCAAGTTATCTCCAGAAAAATCTTGTGTAGTATGGAAGATTTCTAAATACTGATAATATTTTAATTCTATGCTCCCCTTTATTCAAAATTAGGGTAAAATTCTCGGGTTAGTCTCTCAGAACACAGAATGTGTTGCCTCACTAACAAAAAATTCAATGACGTGTTGCTTCTCATTTTTCTGTCAGTCAATTGTTTCTTTCTTTCTGAACACTTGGGGATCTTGGATATCTCTTTCTTTTCTTTCTTTCCTTTTTTTTTTTTTTTAACAACATTATTATTCCAATCCAGGGATGAATAAGTTAGTCAGCTACTACCAAGATGAACCAGAATTCAAACATTGTGGGGCGTTTTGTTTTGTTTTGTTTTGTGCTCTGAATGGTTTTATTGCTTTGATTAAGTTAATGGCTTTTTTCATTCATCCTTTTTAATGCCTATTAGGTGGTTTGGTTTTAATTTCTACCTTTGGAAAGATTTTCACTTGGGATGGCACCTGTGGCTCGGTGAGTAGGGTATTGGCCCCATTTACCAAAGTTGGCTGGTTCAAACCCAGCTCAAGCCAAACTGCAACAACAGCCAAAAAGTAGGCAGGTATTATGGTGGATGCCTGCAGTCCCAGCTACTTGGGAGGCTGAGGCAAGAGAATTGGCTGAGTCCAAGAGCTGGAGATTGCTGTGAACTGTGACTCCACGGCACTAAAAAAAAAAAAAAAAAAGAAAGAAAGAAAAAGGAAAATTGTCACTTGTTTTAGTAAACTTTCCTCCATCAACCCTCCTCAGACTAAGTCATGATACTCTGTTTAGGTGAGTCTGTTGGGTCTAATAACAAAAAGATTTTCAAAAGCTTTATGAAAACAGTCCCTACTGAGTGGTATTGTCACAAGTCAGATTATAGTCAGCCAAGGAGTAAATTTGAGTAAAAGAATTGGGCAAAGTTGGATAGATGTATTTCAAGAAATTTATTTCCCAAAGAGAAGGTAAATAAATGGTCACATTTAGGAAAAATTTAGGTAATGTGTAATATGTTCCTTGAATTTTATGTCTTTTGGGTTTTTTTTCAAATATTTGTTTGATTTCAATTTTCCTCTTACCAGTATAGACATGAGGGTCATATCACTAATCCTTATTGCTATTTTGTCGAGAACCTACCTCTGAGCTTGGTACACAGCAGTTATAAATTAATGTTTGCCAGTACTATCTGAAATGGCAGACACAATTTAAGCAAATGTTCAGTGGAAATAATTCACTTCTACTGGAAGTATATGTAAAACTTTAAGTACATCTATTAGCAAATGCTTCTACCATTCACACCACCATCTGGATTGGCCACCATAAATTGCACTAAACTTGTTGTAACATCTGATTTTGCTAATGTTTAAAAGAGAAACATTCACTCGCAAATGTTCCAAAACCCAGCAGTAATTAACTAGAACTCAGAAAAGTTTTAATCTCACTAAAACACCTGGGATATATGTTCTTTCTTTGAATTTTATTTAACAACTCACTTGACATTTATAGGTCTCATCTAATAATTTGAATATCATTATGTTCGAAGCTATGTAGTGAAGTGTCATGAGATTACAAAAATCTTCAGATGGAATTAAATATAAGTGGCTTTGAGCGGCACCTGTGGCTCAGAGGAGTAGGGTGCTGGTCCCATATGCCAGAGGTGGTGGGTTCAAACCCAGCCCCGGCCAGAAAAAAAAAAAAAAGTGGCTTTCAGTCTAGGGTCACAGCGTGAGCTTGGTTGGTACCCACAAGGATTGTGACAAAGTCCGTGGAGAGAAATGAATTGGAACTCTAGTGAAGAGAGATGTTTGTTACAGAGAAGGGACAGGAGAAATTTCAAACTTTGTTGATTCTAGAATAAAAGCAAACTTTTAAAATCTAAGAATACAGTGAAATGTAATCTAAAGTCAGCCCTTTCATCCTAGCTAGCTCTCTCTCACATACTTCTTATTCCCCCTTCCGACATCAGACATAGCCTGCTTAATGCTAAAATTCATTAAAGTCTTTCCATTCTATTATCTTTCCCAGAGTTGGAGCTGAGTCATCTTCCCTGCAGACAACTCAGTTTGTGATATGCCTCTGGGCAATGCATTATGTTCCATGCCTGCCTCAGCTCATAGAAGCCTTCCCCCTAGGTATACTGGCTTCCCTTTGTGCAGCACACTTTTTCTCTGGTTTCCTCTTCTTCAGAATGAATTGGTTGTGGTGGAGACATCTCTATTATGGACCACCAATTATTATATTCTTCTATAAATTTATGTTACTCATCAACTTTGATAAGTTCTAATTTTTGCTCTCTTCTCTTCTGGGAACCAATTATATGTATTGTAAACATTTTAATAGGATGCCTACATTTCAATCTTTTTCCTCTCTTCTTCAGATCAATTTATATGGCTCTATCTTCATTTCATTCTTTCCTTCTTTAATTTTGTTCTATTAAGGTTGTACAGTGAATTTTTTATGCCTTAAATATTGAATATTGTATATGTTAGTTCTAGGATTTCCAATAGATTTCATAAATTTCTCTATCTCTTCTCAGATTGTCTATAGTTTGTTCAAGATAATTTACTTTATGTCTTTGAGTATATTTGTAACAGCTGCCTTAAATTCTTATTTACTCATTCCAATATTTGGCTTTACTCTTGAGAATAGAACATATTTCTTGTTCTTCATACATCAAGTAATTGTTTTTTGCCATGGTGTGGAGACTTCTGACTTTTTCATTCTTCTGAGGAGGTTTATAGGTCTTGTCATGGCTGCTGTTAAAGAGGGTGGAATCAGATGCAAGCTTTGTCTATGGCAGATCATGCTGTAGCACAATCTCCACTCGGTGTTCCAATCTGTAGTTGAAGTTGGTCAATGTTAAGCACTGACTTATATCAAAAGACACAATGCTCAACACAATCCGAGAAAAGAAATTTTGTTGAAGAGTTTATTTATAAAAGAGTGATAAATTTTAGGCACATTTTGCTTATGAAAATGTTTAAACATGTAGTTGAGAATACATAGTTAAGATTTTTTTCCTTAAACTCAAACACTGGGTTTGAATTACACTACCTCTGGCTTATTTTCCCTATAGTGAATAGCTTCATTTCTTTTTTTTAATTTCAGAATATCATCGGGGTGCAATTGTTTTGGTTACATGACTGGCTTTGTGCAGTTTGAGTTAAAGTGATAAGCACACAAATCACCTAGACTGACAATATTTTCCCATTCATTTTATATACTCTATTAATGTTGGATGAATATATACTTGTTCACTTATTTTAAAGTATAATAATCATAATAATATAATTCTTGAATCCACTTGGAAGCTTGGAACTCAGCGTTTTATGCACCGTGCAGAAGTGTTTTTTAATGTATGAATATGTAAGGTAGATTAGTTAGAATAAACTGTTACAGGCAGTCCCTGGCTTACAGGCAAGATAGGCTGTGTATAGTTTTGTTCCTAAGTTAAATGTCTATGTTAAGTTGGAGCAGGGATATTTACCTATTAACTGTACTAGCCTCTATTTATAAGTGCAAGTTGTATGTAAGTCGAATGTCTGTAAGTTGGGGACTGATTACATTTTATTTTTACTTATCTTAAATCATGTAAAAATTTGTCAAAATATCCCGTATGCCAGACATAATATGGCTTTGAAATGAAATATCAAAAATTTTTACCAATCTGAAAAACTAACTCTGATTCTAAAAGGCTAGAATCACATTGAAGCAGAAGTGTGGGTACTATTTTCAAACCAATCCTATTTGTACAGCTGGCCTTAGTGTAGTTTTGACAGATGAAAAACTTCATTTTTCTTTGAGTTCTGAGTATACCTTCATGAACACAGGCTCTAATTAAACAGAGTTCATATTTTGCCTGAACAGTAGCAGCCAGGATACTCTTGAAGAAATGCAAGTAAGTCTTCTTTTCTTATTTTTTCGGTAATCTTATATTCTCCTTTTTTTTTAAGAGCTTTTAATTTTAAAAACCTACATAATTAAATGTCATTGGCAAACATATAATTGACTGTGTGATGTAAAATGTCCCCAGTGGCAAGAGACTAAAGCCATGGAGAAGAGTTTCAAGAAAGGCAATTTCAAAATTCTGGAAGAGAGAAGATGATAAAAGACTCAATGGTGAGGAGGAAGAGGAAATGGAAAGTGGTTTGACAGTAGGCTACTTTCCTGCCTTCAGAATCTTGATGGTCTGTATGTAGGCAGGCATATATTTGTACAATTGTATGTCTAGGTGTAGCATTTATGTGTATGTATGCATACACACACATTCTAATAGTGTTTCCTCCTCACAGAGAAGAAAAGCCAAATATTATGACAATTTAAAATTTTTTACAGTCTTGTATTTCCTATTCATGTCTTATGTATTTTTTCCAGGCCTTTCGTTACTGGTTCATTATCATTTAATATCAAAAGTAGTTATTATTTTACATAGGAAAAATTCAGAAATAAAACATCTAAAATAAAGAGACTAGTAAAGATACTGAAAACAAAAGTTAAAAATGAGGTATTGATACAGAATTCCACCACTGAGGACTAGACAGGGAGCCCCCCATCCTCTAGGCCCAGGTGAGCTCTGAGATCAGACTCGCATGTCCAGACACAAGCAGACTTCTTCTTTGGGACACACCCTTTGGGCTCTGGTAAGATCACTAACAAAGCAGCCAGTGATGGGCTCTTCCAGAAGCCCTGGTGCTTTTGAATTCTTCTATATTCCTTTCTAACTTCTAATAAAAATCCTATCTTACCATTTATCTGTGGTCTGTGAGTTTATTCTTCGAATCCCTGAGACCAAGGACCTACTGAAGAGTGAAATTCCAGTATCAGTATCACAAGAGAGAAGTCTACTGATAATAACTTAGTATGATTCTATTACTACAAGGAAATAATAGCAAAAGCCAATACAATTCTTTAAACAAGTAAACTTATAAAATATTACCTACAAAGCAAAACAATAAAGCTGATAAAGCAATCAACTCATAAAATACTGAAAGATATTCATAAACCTATGAGGGTGATATTGCAGTAAGAATGAAAGTAAATTGATGAAACAGAGTCAAATGGTCTCCAAAATTAAAAATGAGAAAGGCTTGGATATGCAGGAGCTAAAGCACCTTAAGAATGCATGGTATGTAACACACCTCTTGGGGGCGGGACACTATTAATAGAAAGAAATAACCCAGCAAAGACAAGCAGTAAAACCTGGCTCAGTGATTCCCCAACGATGAAAAACAATGCCAAAAATCCATTCTCAGAGTCCTTGACTTTGCAGTTACTGAGGCTTTCAAGCAGGGGGACTATTAAAGAGGCTGGAGTTCTTGGTCTGAGGGCTTGGGCAAGAATTTTTCCAATTATAGAGAACGGCAAAAAATAAGTCAAAGTAAACTAGAACTACTTTAATCTCAACCCTAATCAAAAGCAAAATAAATAAACAAATTTTAATAGACATAAATTCTGTTACAGTCAGATTTATTATTTCTCCTTGTAAGTCACTTACATACAAACATGTTTAGAATGACTAGAAATAAAATTTTTATTTGTTTAATCTAATAGAGCATATCTTTCTACATGATCTCTAATTCTTTAGGAGGTAATAAATAACTTCCATGATGTTTCTCTGTTATTATTATGTCTATAGCATATAAAAGTTTTAAGAGCAGTTGGAACTAGTCAGTGGGTTATTGGACAAATGTCCAAACTTGCTGTGTTGCAGGAAGACAAGGCCCAACGGAGAGAAAGAGCACCCAAATACCATGTTTATAAGAGGAAGGGCTTTATTCACCAGCTGGGAGCTTATGGCATAGAAGAATTCCAAATGGCCGTGCTCCCCATCTAGCTTGATTTTTCCCTTTTTATTGACAGTCAAGAAGTTCCACCCCACAGGTACCCTTCTCATTGGCCAGTTTGAATCAAGCGGGAGATGCTAGTCCAGCCCCCACATAACTATAGGATTTCACAGAACTTGGAAATTTCCAAGTTCCAGGAAGTTAAGTTTATAAATTCCTAAGGGCTGAGTCACCATGGAGAGGACCCTGCAAGTGTATCCTTGTGCTCTCCTTGACAAGACCTGTTCTCCCAGGCCTCACCTTTCTCGGGTATCTTCTCTCATTCCCCCCTTTTGAGACTCTAATATATCTTAATTTGGGGTCTCAATGTCAGCTTGTTTCTGCA
>CAUYRH010090287.1:0-16847 GCA_963574655.1 Perodicticus potto
TAGGGAGTGACCCTGTATAGCTCCTCTGGGACTGCCCCAGCCAGGGAGTTCTGGGAACAGCTCTGGAGTGTGGTATCCCAGGATCCAACGGCTGGGTGGGGGATGGTGCACATGGTTCTGGGAGTGCCAGGTGCCCAGGGAATTTGGCAAAGAGAGTCCATGGCTCCAGCAGTCTCTGGCCCAAAGGAGGGCTCTGGAGGGAGGGCCTGAGTCCCATGGCTTCCAGAGTCCCTGGCCAGACAAGCGGGACTATTGCAGAGGCAGGGAGTATACGGGAGGGAAGGATGAAAGTTGCGTGGCTCCTGGAGTCCCTGGCTGGAGGCAGGCATGTTGAGGCACTGTCAGTGTGAGTTGCGGAGTTGTGCCATTGCTGGTGGAGTCCCTGGCCAAAGGCGGTCCTATAGAGGCCTGGCAGGTGTGGGCGTAGGGCTGCGTGGTTGCAGGGGGTGTTTCTGGTTGGGGGTGGGTCTGCAGAGGCCTGGCGGTTGTGGAGCATGGGGCCTCGCTGTTGCTGGTGCAGTCTCTGGCCAAAGGTGGGCCTGTGGAGGCCCTGTGGGTGCCAGGTATGGGCCCTTGGTTGCCGGGAAAGTCCCTGGCTGGGGGAGGGCCTGTGGAGGCCTGGTGAGTGCAGGACGCAGCGTTGGGCAGTCACAGGTGGAGTCCCTGGCCAAGGGCAAACCTGGCCATGGGTGGACCTCTAATTGTCATGTTTTTAATTGACATATATAATGGTACTGAAAGAAAAGAGCTGCCAGCCTTGATTTCTATACTAATTGACCTCTTAGTTATTTTGTCATCAATAGACTTACTAAACAAACAAAAACAATGAAAGGAATCATCTAGGCAGAGAGAAAAAGAGCCTGAATCAAAACAGAAATTATAGTGGCACTAAAGAACATGAGAAAAGGCAAATATATAGGATAAATATAAATGAAATTGACTATATAAAACAGTATTACAATAGTTCATGGTGATTAAAATATATACTGCATTAGAATACATGACAATAATGACACAGATAGCAAGAAGATGGAAAGTAAATCTAAACTATTGTTTGTACCTTTATGAAGGAAGTGGTAAAAATAATGATTTGCATTTTCATCAAGGATGCATGAGTTCAACTCTGAAATTGTCCTTTCTAAAGCCCTGTGAATATGGCTGACTATTCCCCAGGTCAGCTTCTTTTGATGTCATTCACTTACCACATTGTCAATTTCTTCCACACATCCTCATTTCTATATCCTCTATAAATTTTTGTGGTCAGAATTCAAGTCCAGAGTAGTCTCATTATTTTCTCTGTCTTCTGAGCAGTCAACTTGCAGCAAGTGAAGAATTTGTAAGATTCACTGCCTTTTAGAGCAAGACTACCAGCTGATGTTTAGATGTTTATCTCATTTTCCCTTCAATATGTCACCTCTCTGATGTGGATGATTAAAGTCTTTTACCTGGCTGAATGGTGTGTAGTAATATGCCCTCACTCTTTTCACTCACTTTATCTCTCTTCTTTTATCCTCCCCTCAGCATGCTTCCTCTCCCCTTTGCAGATCTAAGGAGCAAGTGTATTTTACTTACTTCTATCCATTTTCCTCTTAATTCAATCTGTTTCTTTTGAGCAAGGAATAACTACCCTTTCAGGAACATAGCTCATTTTGTTCCACCAGGTCTGGGAGACAGTGATGAGCTTCTGTGTATCTTTATTTATTGAAATTGATATTTTTTTAAATTTGTGGACTAGACATCATGTTCTGTGCATCTTTGCATCTGCCATTTCCTATACATTTCAAATCATTTCCTTCTCTCTCAATATTGATGTAGATAAAACAGAGACTTGAGTTAGATTGACTTCCTTCAAAATCCCAGCTCCACTGACAGCGAAGTAGCCATGGCTGTTTTTCGTAATTTCTTGTCATCTTTAAAGTGACAATAAAGGAACTAATAGTATCTATTCTTATTTGGGATTTGAGCATTTTATTTGAAGTAATATAAATAGAACTCTTAATCACTTCTGCCAAACTGTCAATAAATATTGACTTTTGTTCTTATTCCTTCTTTGTTATTTCTTCTCTTAGCTGCCCTGCTTTATGGTTGTATGTGATGATTTTTTAAAATTTCCTTCACATTTAAGTTCAGCAATTTTTCCAATCTCTGGCTAATTTTTTTTTTTTTTTTTTTGAAACAGAGTCTCAAGCTTTCATCCTGGGTAGAGTGCTGTGGCATCACAGCTCACAGCAACCTCAATCTTTTGGGCTTAAGCAATTCTCTTGCCTTAGCCCCCCAAGTAGCTGGGACTACAGGCACCCCTGGCCTAACGCCTGGCTATTTTTTTGTTGTTGTTGTTGCAGTTGTCATTGTTGGTTAGCTGGCCTAGGCCGGGTTTGAACCCGCCAGCCTTGGTGTATGTGGCTGGTGATGTAACCACTGAGCTATGGGCACCTCCCAATCTCTGGCTAATTTTAACAAAAATGTTCCCTGTGTCAATTCCCAATTTTTCTCTCTATGCATGCTGTTCTCTTGTCACTCCATTTCTGCCTTTAAATGCTTCAGAAAACAGTTTTCTTTCCCACCTAAAAGCTCTTCCAAAGGTGCCTGTTTTATCCCCTGTAAGTGGTGTTCTCTGTAACCTCCCTGTCTTCATTTCATCTCTCCCTTCCATTTCTACCCTATCCTATCACTTTCTTGTCTAGCAGGGAAGGTGAAGTGAATCTGTAATGCTGATCATCTTAGGATACTTGCACAAATGCACATACAGGTGATCTTTGAGCAATGCTGCGTTTTTGAACTAGGTTGGTTTATTTATATGCAAATTTTATTCCTTTTTTGCCACCCAAAGGCAACAACCCCTCCTTTTCTTCTTCCTTCTCAGCCTATTCAATGTGAAGATTAAGAGGATGAAAACCTGTATGATGATTCATTTCCAGTTAATAAATAGTGAGTATAATTTCTCTCCTTATGATTTTCTCACTAACAGATTTTTCTAGCTTCCCTTGTCAGTATAAAATATATAATACATACCACAAAAAGTATGTGTTAATCAACTGTTTATGTTATTGGTAAGGCCTAGCAGTAGGTCATTAGTAATAGTTAAATTTGGGAGGATATGGAGATTTTCAACTGTGCAGGGTCAAGCCCTCCATCCCTCACCCTAATGTTGTTCAAAAGTCAATTGTATTTTGCATTTGAATGTCAAAGACCTTCAGTGTCATGTGTTCTTGATTTAAGAAGTTACTTAATTCCCCTAACATTTACAAGCAATCCAGCTTTGAAGAGCTAAAAATTAAATTGCACGTGACAGGAAGAATGTTAGGAGGCATCCTGATTAGCCAAGGATGATCCCTTGCTCTACCAGGTAGTAAATTTAGCAGCAGTAGGATCTCCAAAAGGAATTGAGGGCAGGAGAGGGCAACATGAGGGTACCAAGCTGGAGAGGAAGGGATAATGCAGCCAAAATGGGGAAACCACATAAAATGAGGTTAGGCACGGAAGTCAGATGCTATCTTTCCATGTCAGCCAGTATTAGCCTTAGTACACATGGCCACACTGGAACAAAAAATGCAAGTGATTGATTTATTTAGTCAACACTTCAAAGACTACAATTTAAATATTTGGGGTTTGGTTTGGCATCTTGAAAACACCCTAACAAAGCACTTTCACACCTAGATGTTTAATAGGGTCTTGATGCCTTTTTATTTCTTTTACCAACACAGTTTCTTAGAAAATCCCTTTGATGTCTAGGAAGCCTTTCTATGTAACTCCTGAGAGCATTTGTTGTTTTTTCTAAGAAACAGGAAGTTGCTCACTTTCTTTGAAGAAAGTAAACCAGAATGCTAAAAGACACTTGTTTTCAGGTCACAACTTCAACCCCCAGGTAGAACAGAGGACTCCATCACTCATTCATTATTTTCTACTGTACAAAGCCAGCCTGTTTTCTCTCTAGCTTATGGGTGGAAAGACATTACTTTAGTTCTACTAGGACCTTGTGTGCTGAGAGACTGGCTGAGTCTTGTCTTCAGGAACAATTCAGGAATTATTCAACTGAATTTCCTAATAAACTCACTAACTTGCAGAATCAGATAACTTTTATAGCCATTACAGCATAACAAAAGAGTATTTATATACTCATGCACAACACAAACACATATATACACACACACTACAGGTTGAGTATCCCTTATCTGCAATGCTTGAGATGAGACGCATTGTGGAATTTAGATTTTTTTTAATTTTGGAATATCTGAAAATAGGTAATGAACTATCTTGGGGATAGGATGCAAGTCTAAACACAAAATATCACTTATATTTCATACACATCCTATAACATTCCCTGAAGGTCACTTTATATAATACCTTTAATAATTTTGAACATAAAATCAAATTTTGACTATATTTTGACTTGGATTCATCAAGTGCAATCAGGTAGGAAATTTTACACTTGTGATATCAGGATGGTGCTCAAAAAGTTTTGGATTTTGGAGCATTTAAGATTTTGAATTTTTGGATTAGAGATGCTCAACCTGTATGTAGTATCATTTTGTATGGCAGGAAGGAACTAAATATTCTTTAATTTTTAATAGACATCTGTGATGGAGGATACACCGAGATGCTTAGTCATATTCCTGTGTCCAGTGTTGTTTTGCCATGCAGCTAGCTGGGGAGAGAGTACATAGTAAGCATCAGATTCTCAGAGGAGTCTTTGAAACTTCCTTAGTCAGAATAAGCCAGGAATACTGCACTAACAAATATAATCTAGAATAACAATGACTTAGCATACCAATATTTCATGTCCTCCTTATGAGTATATGTGCAATGCAGTTTCATTGGGGATAGGAGAAGGCCACTCAAGGGTCCAGAATAATTGAAGCTCCACCATCTGGATCATGGTCTTCTTGGTTACTATGGCAGGGGAAAAAATAGCATGGGAATCTCCCATTTGTCCTTCTATGATTCTTCCCATAGGAATACTTGCCTCTTCCACTTGCTTCAATTTGTTAGCAACAACTTATCATGTGACCCCCACCTGACAATAATATGTCTGCAAAGTATAATTTTTTGTTCGCCTAAAAAGAGAAAACCAGATATTTGTTTTGCAAGAAGAACTTCTATCATGGACTCTAAGGAGACCTGTGATAATATATTTATCAAATCATATTATGAAAAATTACAGCCTCCAATAGTAGCCGAAACTCTGAAGGGCAACTTTACCTTCAACCCCCAGGTTGTAGAGGTCTTAGAGTTTTGTTTCCTAGTAACATTTATACTTGTAAACTGAGAAAAGAGAGGACTGGACTTAGAAATGCAGCACAGATTAGAGTAACGATTATGTCTTTGGTCACATAATTCCATTTAGGAAGACAAAAATGCTTTCAATGATGTACAGTATTTTAGTATAAAAACGATTTCAATTTTAGGACATAAAAGCATAAAATGATTTGAATCACAGTGGAAATAGATTGTTGACATGTGGAAAGTACTTTACAATTTCACTTATGTCATTTTGCAGCTAAAGTAGACTTGAATGCACCAGGAAGGTCCACGCCGAAAGGCATTTCAGTTCGGAATGGTATACGTGCCAGTAATAATAATAATTATTATCTGATAAAAAAAAATTGAGGCTAAGATTAACACAACTTTGTAGTAAGAGAAGAACTTTGAATTTATTTTTATTACTAGGGCTCTTTCTCCACACAGCTACTAGAGTTATCTCATCATGTTCTTCTGTTTAAAACCTTTCCGTTCCCTGTCAAGTACAGAATGAAATGCAAACTCTCTGACACACACTCCAGAGTTCGAGGTCATGTTGCCCCTGCCTTCTTCAATTTAAGTCTGTATCATAACCTCTTCATTCCATTATCTTGGAAACCTGCACTACTTCCTCTAGGCCATGATCCACTGACTTTGGGTATTTTACATGTAGTTAGTAACCACCATGGAGGAAAATCATTAGCAAAAAACATTATTAAAATATTCTGGTTGTAATCCTGCAAAGATAAACTTTTAACTGCAATATGCTTTCTTATTTGAAGTAAAAACAGACAAAGAAAATTCATGCTTGAACTTTCACAGGCACATTTGGATCTCACATTCCATTTTGTAAAAGCAGAAATGTAGACCATTAATTAAAGCCCTGGGTTTTTTATAAGATTTTTTTTCCAGCTCTGTATTTTACACATGCTACTAATAAATGAAATTCAAAAAATATATTAGTAATAACACATTAATGTTATGAATAGTAATATTGACACAGGAAAGAAATTCCCAATTCTGGGAATCACTTGAAGTCTTAAGTGGGTTTTGGTGTCACACAAGAAGGAATTCAGGAGTATGCTGACAGCGTAAAGTTAAATTGAGTTTTATTTAAGAAATAAAAAAATCTACTCCACAGATAGTTGAAGCTAGTTCTTCCTAAGGAGGAGAACTGGATCCATGAGTCATTTAGCCCCTCTCCTTAAATAATGGCTTAATCATAGGCTAAACAAGGGGAAAAATATTCATGTTATTTCTTGGAAAGAGGTAGTGTTTTCCTAGAATTAGGGTGATGCCCTCCTTTTGACTAAATATGGTTGAACTAGAAGTGTCATGGTGTCAGGTACATGGCAGGAGTGAGACTTTCTTAGAAACTTTTATGGTAATGAGATGTATAATGAAGCAGCAAGGTCAAGAAGTAGTTGCTCGCTATCTTGGCTTTACCAATTTACTTGTCCTGCCCCTCATCCTGTTTTGATCAGGGTGGTTCAAAACTTTGAGAATTCCTGACTCAGTTAAGTAACTCCTGCAACAATTAAACATGCCTATAGCAGCACCTGCCCATTGCCTGTCTTAAAATCATACTAAGATGATTAATAATAATTTTGTAATCCTTCCCCAGTCCCCTCCTTTTCCACCGCTTTAGTCAGTCAGTAGAAATAATCTTCCATTATGTTATTCCTCATCTTTATCCACATTCATGTATCAAAACATGTAAATGTATCAATAAGACTTTTTTTCCCCCAATAATAATAGAAAACTCAACCCAAACTCATTTGGATGAAGAGCAAATATGTAGCTCCTTACTGCGTGAAATAACACAGTAAGGATTCAGTTCCTTCTACCTTTCCTAAGTTTGTGGCTACTCCAAATGCTGCACTAATACTATTAACAGCTGTTGAATTCCTCGGTTCTTGTTTTCTCATGTGAAAGCATGAGACATTTGTGAAGAAGCAAAAGTAGTAAACTTTAAGCAAGTACACCTCTGGACAGGGAGGGGACTACCAAGGAAGATTAGCAAGCGATAGCGCAATAGTGCACTCCAGTCGTGGGGCGGGGGTAGGAGCGGGCACACATCCCAGGGATAGTGACCCTGGGGTCTCTGTGCCATTACTTTTTCTTCTATCTGGCCACTCCTCTGTTGTCTCTTATTTTTTATTTCCCTTGATCAACACAGATGTCTCCTTCCTGCTGTTGTGTGGGGGACATTTTCCACCTTCTGTGGTGTCTGAAACCCCCTGGGGGGGGGGGGCAGAGGGAGAAACTGTAAAGTATAATGAGTCTCATATTGTTTCTGTTACATTTCGTGATAGTTGTGTCCCCTCATCTTGTTATTGTGACAGTATGTTCTCTTACCCAGCCTTGCATCTGATCATGTGCTTTTGTGTTTTTTTCTGCTCATGTCTCACTTTCCTTACACTAACATCCCACACTTTGTGACTCGTGTGGCTACCCTTACCTGGTGGTGTGTTTGCTTAGCCCATTTGTTTGCCCAGCCTGTGCCGTACTTCCCCTGTTCATGTCTGGATTTCCCACCTATGCTAACACCACCATCACCAGAGTGGTCTTCTCCAGCCTGGGCTGAACATCCTCAAAGCACCCCCACACAGTGTTCCCACTCAAGGCCTTCACTGCCTCGGACTTGACATGCAAGTTCAAGTCTGGCATCTCTCATTCTGTTCTATCCCAGACAATTTAACTAGACTGTGTCTTGCCATGCCCAGGATTGCTTAATAGTTATTTTGGCATCTTTATGGTCAGCACTACTCCTTAGAGGCAGGGATTATACATGTGTCTTATTATGTTTATATCCTCTGCTGTCCCTGTGATGACTGATTTCGAGTGTCAACTTGATTAGTTGACAATTTGATGTGTGTCAACTGGGTCTGTACACATAGGGTGCACAGATATTTGGCTAATCATTATTTCTGGATGTGCCTGTGAGATGTGTTTCTGGATGAGATTAGCTTTTGAATAGGTCATCTAAGCCAAGGAGATGATCTTCCCCAATGTGGGAGGGCATCATCTAATCCATTGAGGTCCTAAATACAACAAAAACAAAGTTTGAAGAGAGAATTTGGGTGGCACCTGTGGCTCGGTGGGTAGGGCGCCGGCCCCATATAGTAAGGGTAGCAGGTTTGAACCCAGCCCCGGCCAAACTGCAACAAAAAATAGCCAGGCATGGTAGGTGCCTGTAGTCCTAGCTACTTGGGAGGCTGAGGCAAGAGGATCGCCTAAGCCCAGGAGTTGAAGGTTGCTGTGAGCTGTGTGACGCCACGGCACTCTACCGAGGGCAATAAAGTGAGACTCTGTCTCTACAAAAAAATAAATAAATAAATAAATAAAAATAAAGGATTAGATAATGCCCTCCCACACTGAGGAAGATGTAGATCTCCTTGATGTAGTTGACCCACTCAAAAGCTAATCTCATCCAGAAACACCCCTAAAGTGATATTTATTGAGTTGAATTGCCAGACTGAAATCAAGATCAACACCATGAACATATACGCATGCAATCATACACACACTTTTGCCTGCAATGTCCTAAGAATGACTCCTACTGGGTTCTGTTACCTCTCTTTCTCTCTAATGCTCAATAAAGTATAAAAAACCCAAACATTTGGGGAAAAATGTGAAGTTGCAAATAAACTTAAGTTGTATAAAGAATTTTCCTAAGTCACCAATGCTTTACAATCTGATTGCAATGAGCATAAATGGAATAAAGAAGGATAAAACTTGTGATATGGATTGCATTTTAAATTTAGGTAAAAATGCAGTTGCTCACAGGCATACTTACTTTGAGTAGAATCTATTTTCTTTCGGATTGTAGTTTTATGAGCTGGTGTTGAGACTGTCTGGGAAATTCAGAAATATAAGGGATGCTCACACTTGCTCTCCCTGACTAGCACCTGCTACAATGCCTGGCTAGCATTTTAATTTATTATTATTATTATTGTTTTAGTAGAAATGGGGTCTCATTCTTGCTCAGGCTGGTGTGCATGAACTCCTGAGCTCAAGCAATCTACCCACTTTGGCCTCCCAGAGTGCTAGGATTGCAGGCTTGAGCAACCTGTCTGGCCACTCACTGGTGTTGCTTTGAGTCTATAACTCTGCAAAGCATTTTGTATTCCCAAATCAAAAATATTTACCTTTGCCTTGACAAAAGATTCCATTTATTTTTTTAAAATTCCATTTCCATACTTCCTGTAGAATTTTTTTGTTTTTTTTGCAGTTTTTGGCCAGGGCTGGGTTTGAACCCACTACCTCCGGCATATGGGGCCGGCACCCTACTCTTTTGAGCCACAGGTGCCGCCCATGTCTCTAGAATTTTTTAATGTTCCCTGGAAAGACATTCATCCATATTTTGTAGGTACAGCCATATTGCATATCAATATTTGGAAAATGGCCAGTTAATCCTTCCATTGTGAACTTGGGCATGCAAGACTGGGTAGGTAAATTTTCTAGCTCCATTTCAATTTTTTTATTTCTAGAGAATGTGAATTTCTTTGTGATTAAATGATCTAAAGTGTATTTTTCTATCAAATTCAAAAGCGAGTTGGATCATTTATCCGAGTGGATGTATTCATGACTCAACTATCATCTAATATCATTTTTATCTGAATCTGTAAATGGGTGAGCTGTTTGAAATTAAGCTCCTGTCACTCATCACATAATTGTGAGAGCAATGTAATATTTTATTATTGGAGAAGGGATTATATTAAGTGGACTTGAACATATTTGTGTTTTACCTATGGAAGAGGGTAGAGAAATGACCAGGGAAGTGATCTGAATACCTACGTTTATTCTGACTGCATGTCATAGGCATGCTCTTTCTCACTTCTTTTTCTTACTTCTTACTTTTTCGCCACAGGAATTTTACTGTGTCACAAAACTGCCAGATACTTAGCATCACAGGTAATACAGGAGAGAACCTGTTTGTAGTTAGAAGGGTCTTGGTAAGTGACTTAAAATGCATTTATGTTTCTTAAGAATTCCTCTAGTGTTTCAAAATCTTTAAAAATCAATCATTTTTCAGTAATTCGGTATTATCATCAGTGATTCATACTTCAGTTAACAAAACAAAAGCAGAAGCCCAAAGATGGGAAAATACACCCATAAGCCAAGGAGCCTGAATTAGCCCACAATTCATGGTCCAAGGTTAAAAAATATTGGTTGCAAAATCATTCCTCCAAGAAACTGTTGAATAAAAACATGGTTAAATAGTCTTATATTCATCTTCATTTCTAAATGTTCTTCTGTTTTTCTTAATTACATTTTAAAAGTTATGACCTCTTTTAAACCAGGTATTTACTTCTAATCCCTATTCATCTTTGTATCCTTAGCGACTGGTGGAACGCTTGGCATGTAACATATTTGTATAACATAATGTGGTTTTTTATCTGAAAATTATTTTCAGATAATTGAGCTTTATCCTCCCACTTCCATATCAATTGATATATTAGGATACCATCATTTTACAGATGAGGAAACAAGGTTAGAACAGCTCAATTATTTGTTCAAGGCCACACAAATAAGTAAAAGGAGGAACCTACATTTTATCAATCCAAGGCTTCCAATTTCTAGCCTGGAGCTTTTCTGTTGCCTTCTAGGGGTGGCTCAAGACCTTGGATGGGGTGGGGCGGCACCTGTGGCTCAGTGAGTAGGGCACCAGCCCTGTATGCCAGAGGTGGTGGGTTCAAACCCAGCCCTGACCAAAAACTGCAAAAAAAAAAAAAAAAAGACCTTAGATGGGATTATTACTCACTCTTTGTGTAGATGAATAATGACTCATGGCAAGTAACCCCACATTGTGTATGTGTCTGTAATCTAAGAGCCGTTTTTTCCCATCATTCACCATCTTAGTCCATTTTGTACTGCAGGAACAGAATATCATAGATCGAGTAATTTATAGTGATTTCTTGCTGGGTCATCCCATGGCAGAGGTGGGGGGCAGCAAACTCATCATTTTACAAGGAACCCATTTCTGTAATAATAGCATTAATAGATGTCAAGGACCTCCATTTATGCCTCATTCATAACGCTGCTGCATTGGGGATCAAATTTCTAATGTGAACTTTGGGGAAAACATTCAAACAATAGCTTCCTCCATGTCCAATTAATGCTAATTTTTAAATATCTTTAACTATGATATCCTTCTTTTCATGGTGATCATTGGCCCATCCTAATTCAGACACTCTTCCTGTTTCCTCAGGGTAAAGTCAGTAGTCCCCTTATTTATTTCTCTGCCTTTAGTGTCTCACCTACCTTATCCTTCATTCAGTGCCTTTGAAAATATTAAGTATTTCCTACTTGTCAAACACAACATTAGGTAGCATAGAATCATGGGTGAATGAGAAACATCTCTGACCTTTTACAAGAAGTTCACTGCCTAGCAGGGAAAACAAATAATTTTAACTCAATATTTAATTGCACTGACAGAAATATATATGCCACAGGAATGCAGAGGGTATCTTAAAATTGTTACCACAGTTTTATTCGAAAAGCAGATTTGATCTTAAAAATACTTCAGTGGAAACCAACCTATCTCCAACAAGGATTACAGACACAAATGCCTGTGAATGTCCAGCAGATGCACCTGGAGTTTGTAAAACCGTGAAGGACTGCAGAGTACGTGCCTAGACTTAAGGGTCAGCAACCATTCAGCTCTAGCCAATTGGAGTGAGGCCCAGTGTGTTAAAATGTAGTTTTTCCCTCCCTCACCCTCCCCACTACTCACCAAGAGAAGCTGAAAGTCTAGAATTTTATCTGTGGTCTCTCAATTTTTAAAATATTTTATATTTATAATTCAGATTAAAAGTAATAACCCTAACACATCAAACAAACAAACAAACGAACAAAAAAACACTACAAAGCAAATTGAAACACCTCTGAGGCCAGTTTGAGACCTTTGGCCTATAGAGTGAGTCAGAAATTTGATAAAGGTTTAGCAGGACTGTTCTGAGTTGGAGGATCTCGTGAGATTGTAATCAAATTGTCATCATGGCTGCAGTCAGCTGAAGACTTGACTGGAGTTCAAAGAACTGTTTCTAAGCTCACTCATAGAGCTTTAAGAAGGTCTTAGCTCCTATTGATGTGAACCTGCTTGTGACATGGCATCTGGCTTCCCCCAAAGAGAGTGGTTAACAGAGAGACAAAGAGAAAAGATCTACAATACCTTTGAAACACCTAGCCTTGGGAGTAACACACCATAGTGTCTGCTACATTCTATTTGTCATACAGACTAACCCTAATAAAATATGGGCAAGGACTACCCAAGGGCACGAAAACTAGGAGGAAAGGATCATTAGGACTATTTAAAAAACTACCATGGTCTGTCCAATAGCCCCCAACAAATCAAGTTCCAAGGGTAGGTTATTTTGAGAATAGATTGTAAAAGAAGTTACAGCTTCTGGTAAAGAAGGTATAACTATACAATATTTTGATAAAACTGCAGCAAGATCATAGCTGTTTCCTCAGAGTACTTGTTCAATCACAGGCAAGGCTCTATGTATAAACATTTTTAGGGTGTGCCTCACAGATTCTCCTAATAAAACAATAAATCTGTGGGGTATAGTGGCTCACGCCTGCAATCCTACCACTTTGGAGGCCAAGGAGGGTGGATCTCCTGAACTCAGTAGTTAGAGACCAGCCTGAGCAAGAGTGAGACCCCATCTCTAATAAAAACAGAAAAACTAACCAAGCATTGTGGTGGGAACCTGTAGTCCCAGGCACTAAGGAGGCTGAGGCAAGAGGATCGCTTGAACCCAAGAGTTTGAGGTTGCTGTGAGTTATAATGCTAGGGCACTCTATCCAGAGGAAGACTCTCTCTCACCAACATAAAATAAAATAAAATAAAATAAAATAAAATAAAATAAAATAAAATAGTAAATCTATAGAGCTTAAGGGTTTTTTTCTATAATTGTCTCAGCAGAATTCAAAGCTAGAGAAGGATTTTTCTCAAATATATTTGTTGGTGTGGCTTTTATTTAATGGAACAAATCCCAACAAGTTTCACAAGAGACTCACAAAGTACTTAAAATAATTATATTCATAGATATGTTCCCCCAGCTGGGAAATATAGAGTTTGCCAAGCTTGGAAAGTAAGGGATAGAAACACTACAAAATGAAAAGTGGCTTTTGGATCTCCAAATTTGTACAATCAGGAGGTCGGCTGAAAAATGAACTCAAGTGCGAACACATGCAACTTTTCATGGGGAAATGAAGGATAAATCAGAGGGTGGAACCAAGAATCCATAACCTCAGGCTAAAGGCCATAGAGCATTATTTCTAGGTCGTAAGTTCTAATCAAGGAACTGCCAATTTGTGCCCAGCCAACTTCACATTGCTATGAACTGGTAATTCCTGTTCTTCCCATTTTCATCTCTTTAAATGTGTATGGCAGTTGTTCTAGGCCTGCCCCTTGTTAGATATTGGGTGTTTAATAACTGGCTTCTTTTGTTTGTAAATCTTGGATTGAAAGGAGCAATAATTAAGGAGCTAAAATGAAAGTGTTAACACTCAATATGCTTCTCCCATGACTAGACCGTAGTTAAACAATGACACTCTGTACTGTGAGATCACACTGTTATGGGATGAGATGTTGGGGCCTTTGGAGGGGGTGAACATATTTTGCATGTGTGCTTCCTGCTGTATCTGGCTGGTCACACAGACCTCATAAGATACAAAGTAGGAGAGTTCTAAAAACAATCATAAATACGAGGAAGTGGGGATCTCTGGGAACTATCATGGAAGATGCTACTTCAAGTGTTATGCTTTAAAAAATAAAATGGCCCACACACAACAATTCATACATAGGAGATGAAAATGTATACATCTTATGAATTTTTCTATATGATCTCTAAATTGATGACTAATGAAATAACAAGTTACCTATGACTGAATGGGAGTCATAGAGTTCTCTCAACCTTTTCCAACTTCTATGGGTCCCCAGAGAACTATCTTTCAATCATCAGTAGCCAATGGCATATGGGCTTTTTCTTTGTATTGCATGTCTTCAGTGGACAGGGTAGTTAGAACCACTGCTATAAAAAAATTGGGGCAAGAGTCATGTGAAGTCCATCCAGGTCATGACACCAAGACATTAACTTTGACTCCAGTGGCTGCTATGACTAGAACAAAGGGCAAAGTTTGGGTCAACTATCTTTGAACCAATGGAGACGTAAAGGCGTGTCATACTCAAGTTCGTATCTATCATTTATATTTTGCTTTCTTCCTATAGAAGGACTCAGAATAAGTTTCATGGGTCCTGCAAGGCTTCACTTGATGTCCAGCCTATAGGAGTAATAATTCTGTCACCTTTCACTGGCTGTTACAATTGAAAGGATATTGCAAAATGCTAGTGAACAGAATTTTAACTAATGATCCATTTTAAAGGTCCTTTCTTTCTTTCTTTCTTTTTTTTTTTTTTAGACAAAGTCTTACTCTGTCACCCTGGGTAGAGTGCCGTGGTGTCATAGCTCACAGCAACCTCCAACTCTTGGGCTCAAGTGATTCTCTTGCCTCAGCCTCCCAAGTAGCTGGGACTTCAGGCTCCCACCACAATGCTCGGCTAGTTTTTCTATTTTTAATAGTGATGGGGGTCTCACTCTTACTCAGGCTAGTCTCAAACTCCTGAGCTCAAATGATTTCTGCCTCAGCCTAACGGCAAGCCACTGCGCATTGCCTGCAGGCGCTTTCTCATCTCATTGGAATGTAATCGTTTTGATGCCAGCCCCAACCCCCTGAAGTATTACAGCAGATAACATACTGCAATGCTCCTTCAGCTGAGAAGCTAGAGACACAGCTTCAGACAAGGTTAAAAAGCTGTGTCAGTGCTTTTGCTTGACTTTGGTTTTTGAGGTTGCATGTGGTGGCTTTGCATCCTCATGTCAATGTCTCAAATAAACAAGGATATAGGCAAGTCCAGAAGTCTCAGGTACAATTCAGATGGCTTCTACCCTCAAGATTTGTGATTTTCTTTTTAAAGTTAGAACTCCCAAATTTTTCAGGGGAGCTAATCTTTTTAAGGCCACTTTAGAGTTCCTTTTATTTGCTATGGGCTTCAGAGAGACAGAAAAGGAAAATAAAAGTATCAAGTAAGATCCCTCAAATTGTTGCAAGGAGCAGGTGGTTTCCGTACATATTAACCAATTATTAGTCAAAATCCAAAATCACATCAGTCTGACTTGCTGGCTTGCTCACAGGGCAGCTGTGAGGCCAATGAGGAGGCTTCCTAGCCTGAGCCTACACATGTTTGAATCTGCAATTTCTTTTTTCTCATGAAGTTTATTGAGTAAGGAACAAATGGCATTGAGTGATTTTGTTCTTTTAACTTTTTGGGATTTTGTTCGTCCTTTTATTTATTTATTTATTTATTTATTTATTTTTATTGTTGGGGATTCATTGAGGGTACAAGAAAACAGGGTACACTATTGCATTTGTTAGGTAAAGTCTCTTTTGTTTTTAAATTTTCTCAACTTTTCATAGAAAAGTAAGGGCATTATCTTTTACCCTTCCCATATCCTTCGCCTGACTCTACTTCCTCCCTCTCCTTTGCTATGATTCTGCCATAACTGTCCTGTTTCCACATTGTCTGCCAAAAGAAAACTGCACACAGTTTCCCAATTGCCACATTTGTACCCCTCTGTGTGTATGTTTTTCTTAAGGAAAAACAAAAATACAAATAACCTTTTAAGAAATTAAAGGACTTTAAGGGTCTTTTAAGAGACTCTTTGGTGATGTTCATGCTTGTGTCTTAAGCAGCAGTATACCAACTGTCACAGTCAGATGAGGAGCCATTCTGTTCCAACCTGCAGAGAAGGCAGTTCTGTTTTGTATTTATTGATGCTATCAACTTATCAAATTCTTGTTCTCCTCTTCCCTTGGAAAGAGTTTATTTCCTAAGTTCCCTTGCAATTAAGTGTGACCTAGTGACTGAGCTTTAGCCAAGGACCACAGATAGTAATAAATAGCACTCAGAGACAAGTGCTCCCCAATACTCTTCCTCCCTCTGGCTGGGCTAGGGAAGAGCCCCCCAGGATGACCCTGGAAACCACCTGTAGAAGACAGCAGAGCTTCCATCTTTCTGCATCTCTGAAGGATTGTGTAAAGGAGTGTCAGTCAACCTCTGTTCATCCATTTAGCAAATATGAGTAAGAAACACCTCTACATTGTTTTCAGGCTGGTGTATATTTCTGGCCTTATTTGCCACAGAAGCTGGCATTATTTTAACTAATACAATAGTGTCTTAATGACATAACTGTCATTCTTTGAGTCATAGGTACCATTTTTTCCTACTGATCCAAGCTTCTAAAACCACTCCTCTCTCTTCAATATGTCTTGGATATGTTTGCTGATATTATAAAAGACTTTGTGACTCTTTTTCCTTTCTTGCTATCTCAACTTCATTTTTATTTACATGTATAACTTATTTTTTTTCATTATCTTGTATATATATATATTTTAATTAAATCATAGCTGCGTACATTAGTGCAATCAAGGGGTACAATGTGCTGGTTTCATATACAATCTGAAATGTTTTCATCAAACTGTTTAACATAGCCTTCATGGCATTTTCTTAGTTATTGTATGAAGACATTTCTATTCTG
>CAUYRH010090288.1:0-17238 GCA_963574655.1 Perodicticus potto
CGGAGGACGGGGCGCGGAGGACGGGGCGCGGAGGGACGAGGGGCGCGGAGGACGGGGACCCGGCCCGCCGCGGAGGACGGGGACGCGGAGGACAGGGACCCGGCCCGCCGCGGAGGACGGGGCGCGGAGGACGGGGACCCGGCCCGCCGCGGAGGACGGGGGCGCGGAGGACGGGGGGCGCGGAGGACAGGACCCGGCCCGCCGCGGAGGACGGGGCGCGGAGGGACGGGGGGTGCGGCGGGCGGGGCGCGGGCCTGGGGCGACCGGGGCTCTGCTGCGGGGCCGGGCCCGGGCCTGGCGTCCGAAGGCGGAGATGTCCCGGTGCTCCCAAGTGGGAAGTTTTTCTGTTCCCAGGGCTTCCAGTAGTCTTGGGCAGTGAAGCCATTTTTGTAGGTGCTGGTAAGCCCCTAACCTTAAAAAAAAACATTATAAAGGTGTAGCTCATCTACGACACGTTTAAGGTGCAGAGGGGACAGAGCGGGACATCGCACAGGGTAAACGCACTGGCTGGGTGTAGGGCGTTGTTTACTTCCCAGGAGCTTCGCGCCTAACGCTTAGAGAAATCCGACTCATCCCGTTACACCAAGCGCCTCCCACCCCTCTAAAGGCTGGAGGGCTTCTGTCGTGGGTGACATAAGGCCAAACCCGCAGCAGACCCCTGGTACACTGAGTGCCCATTCCCATTTGCTGGACAAATAGGGGACGCCCCGCTCGGGAAGCTCACAGCCCCAAACGGGGAATGGTCTGGACAAAGAGATTCTGAACTTAGATTAAACAGAGGTAAATCCTCAGTCGGGAGGTAACAAATCCAGTCCGAAATAGTAAAATGTGAATTTGACACAGATTTGAAAGCAAAAACAGTGTCAAGTTTTCCTGTTGAGAATTCACAATGCTTGAGCATCCAGGTCTTTGGAGGAAATAAAAATAAATAAATAAATAAAAATCTTTAGAATTTTTTTTATTTTTTAAATTCAGGGGCACTGGAGGCCAGGATGGGGCTGAACACCGCTATCGAGTGGCCGCCTACCTCTGTATCCCCTGCAAACAAACAGATTGTTAATTGAGAACTAAGTTAAATATGTTCACTCACTGTATCAACTGAAGATTCCAGCACAAATAAAAGTAGTTAGTTATCTTTGGTGAACCTCTGAGTCCTTTCTCACATTTAGGTTTAATTCCTAGATGTCTTTTTATATCAGAATTCTGGAAGACATCCAGAATTAATAAAATATATTAATTTTATTAACTGTCATAAAATATATGGAGTATAGAATATAAATTACTAACTATTCACGTAAAATATAATACATTTGATTACATACTTTTCTATATTTTATATCTGTGTGTGTATTATTTGAAAGAAAATCGTTTATCTACAAATGGTACTATGTTTCTTTTCCACGTAGAAATGGAATTTCCATCTTCTTTGACCAGCACTGAAAGAGCCTTTATTCATCGATTGAGTCAGTCTCTTGGTTTGGTCTCTAAAAGTAAAGGGTAAGCTGATAGCTTCTCTTATTTCAAAAAAAGATTATTTACCAAGAAAAGAAGAAATGTTTCTGACTATGTTTAAGTAGTCATTACTGTTTTAGCTTCACATCCTTAATTGTATCGTAGGTAGGTAAACTGATTCAGGTCTTCAAAAAAGCTTTTGTTTACACAGCTTAGGTTCATTGGCTGGGGCCCTTCACATTAGACTGATAAAAGACACATTAACAAGAGAAAAACAGATGTATTAAAATGTGCATTGTACATACACAGGAGACCTCAATGAGTAACTCAAACTTGGGGATTATATAGATTAATAAAGAACAATAAATTTGTATAAATGTGGCAAAAGAAAGGAAGAGGACTTTGAGCTTCCAAGTGCTGCAGATTGTGGGCAAGTAAATATAATGTTTGGAAACTAATGGAAGATATGGGTTGTTTTAGCAAAGTTGATTATGTAGGTTCCTCCAGTGCTGTCTCTGGTTTCATAGGAATCTTGAATGGTCTCTGTGATTGAGAATAGTCTTGCCCTTCTTGGAAAAGTGGGGGAGGAAGGCAGAGTTTTTCTTGTGCTTATCTGTTCTCAGTTGCCTTCAGCTCAAAGTGATCCTTATGCCAGAGTGACATATTTTGGGGTGGCATACTCTGAACTCCTTATCCATAAAAGATAAATTTTACGATGTAAGAAAAAAATAGTTTCACAGTACTCATCTCTTTTTCTGTTATTATATTGCAATTGTAAGCTTTAGAACAGATGTTCATTGTTTTCTTTCATACCAAGGCAAGGATCTGATGATTAGAAAGGATAAAGTGGAACAGGAAGAAATAGTATTTTTTTTTTTTTTTTGGGGGAGGGTTGTTGATCTATAATGGGGAAAGATCATTTGAGTCATCCAAAGTAGAAAACTGTAAAATTCTGTGAAGTTATTTCATTTGGGAATAAGGATGATAGGATAATCATAAAGTAAGATTTCTTAATATTGGTACTATTTACGTTTTGTGCTGGATAATTCTTTTTTTTTTTTTTTTTTTTTTGAGACAGAGTCTCATTATGTCACCCTTGGTAGAATGCTGTGGCATCACAGCTCACAGAAACCTCAAACTCTTGGGTATAGGCAGTACTCTTGCCTCAGGCTCCCAAGTAGCTGGGATTACAGGTGCTTGCCACAACGCCTGGCTATTTTTTGTTGCAGTTGTCATTGCTGTTTGGGTGGCCTGGGCTGGGTTTGAACCCGCCTACCTTGGTGTATGTGGCTGGCTCCCTAACCACTGTGCTACAGGCACCGAGCCAAGTGCTGGATAACTCTTTATTCTGTTTTGTGTATTGTAGGATGTTTAGCAGCATACCTAGCCTTTACTTATTATAAGCCACTAATACCCCTACCCCTGCTTGTGATAGCCCAAAATGCCTCTAGGCATTGCTAAATGTTCCCTGGGGAACAAAATTCCACCGGTTGAGAACCACTGATATATAGAGAAAAAAATATAAAATTATAGCTTACCTGTTTTTATGTTAAGAAGAGGGAAAATAAAACTTTATTAAATAAAAATATTACAAAATAAATGGGACTATCCTAAGGTGAAAGTAGTGGATGGATGTAGGAATGTCTTGCATATGAATGTCCACTACAGTGATGTATTACTTATTGAGATGGGATTTAGCTTAGGTAAATGTCCATTTTGAACACCACTAAGGCCAGTCTTGAACAGTGTTCTCAACTTAGATTTCTGAGCATGCCCATATTATAGTTCATTAGGTAAGTAAATGCTGCATTTGCATATAAAACCAGAATATGGAGCCACAATACTTTTTCCAGAAACAGCTGGGCCAAATGTATTTGAGATTCAGATTTTCAGAGTTGTAAAGGTGTAAGGGTACACTTGCAAAATGTTATGTAAGACTCCTAATAAGGTCCAGGCTGTGAGTGGCCAGGCCCCCACAGCTTGGGAAGTGCTCAGTGAGCAACCCCCAACCACTTTTCCTCCTTTAATAACATTCTTTCCACCTGCCAGACGTCATGTAGCCCATGCATACTTTCCCTGTTTTTGGAAAGTATACAGTTTTTCCTCTTTAAGAATAATTTCTATTCCATGTGCTAAGATTTACACAACCTTGTTAAGATAGTGTAAATGAAGCTGTTTCCACAGTTGAGGTGCTGGTTGTAGCCATCAGCTGTGTCAGTCCTTCCTAGGCCATCCTATCTCTCATCTCCTGTCTGGCTTTGCCTCTCTCTGTCTTTCATGGCTTCACTTCTTCATTTCCCACCATTTCCACTTAGATAACTCTCTCTCCTTGCGGGTTTGTGAGAGGATCCTTAAAGAGGAAAAATTGTGTACTTGGCTGATAACAAGGAAAGTATGCATGGGTTACATGACTTCTGGCGGGTCTGCCCCCTTCAGTCCGTTCCCCACACCAGGCATCACCTTACTCATATTCGTATTTTTGCTGCAAAGGGTGTGGTTATTTATGCCAAGATAAAGACTGTTAATAACCTCATGTCAATTTCATTAGACTTTGCTGCTAAATAAGTTTACTGTGGACTTAGGAAAAAACTTTTAGTTTTCAGTGCTGCTTGGAGTTAAGAGATGCAGATAAGAGGTTTTGGACTTGCACTGAAAAACAACTTTTGTAACTGTACAGGACTGTAGCTGCATCATTTCTGTGGTTAAATGAGTTTTGAATTGTAAACAGGTGACTTAGAAATGATAGTTAGAAATTATTCTTAGAAGGCTTGGCACCCGTACCTCAGTGAGTAGGGCACCTGCGACAAACACTGAGGCTGGCAGGTTTGAGCCTGGCCTGGGCCTGCTAAACAACATGACAACTGCAACCAAAAAATAGCCGGGCATTGTGGTGGGCACCTGTAGTCCCAGCTACTTGGAAGGTTGAGGCAAGAGAATTGCTTAAGCCCAAGAGTTAGAGGTTGCTGTGAGCTGTCATGCCACAGCACTGTACCGAGGGTGACATAGTGAGACACTGTCTCAAAAAAAAAAAAATTATTCTTAGAAGAACAATCCATTAGAATAGACTACTATTCTATTTAATAGCATATTATTTAAGGGATGATCTGGAATGGAGAACTACCCGGGGAAGGAGAGATCAAGAAAGACGTTATCAGAACAAAAAAAGGGGGATGAGGAAACATTGAAGAGTGAGAAAGAGACAGGGAGGAAAAAGGAGATATGCCAAAGGAAGCAAGGCAATCCTGCCGACCTATCTAGTCCTTAATGCCTATAACCTCAGTGCTCCCGACCCTGTTCTTAGGAAATATCCTAGCTTCTTTGCCCCCCTTTTCATTCGAGCAAACTTTGTACAGTGTTGATTCAGTGGTCCTTGTGATTCTCAAATGCTTTTCCTTCTTTTCATATAAAGAACTAAACCACTTTGAAAGTACTTCTCTTTTAATTTATATGACAGTTCATGGACTTTTCTATTTACCTTTTGGCAAAGATTTTTTTTTTAAGCTCTTAGCATTAACTTCATTGATTTAACAATCTCTGTGTGTGGACACACATACATGTATGTGGTGTGTTGGTTCCTTAGTTCTATTTGAGAGGCCACCTATTTTGAAGTAAAGGGCAGAAAGCCTGGGTGTATTCCTACTTGCTCATTGCCTCATTCTCCAGATTTAGTCAGATCTCTTCATGTTGAAGGCCTGTTCTTAAAAGTAAAGTATAAAGGGTTAATCTTTTTGTTTTAGTTAAGATTCTATCTTTTATTTTGGGCTTCTTGTAAGATTTTAAAAAATAGATTTGAGACTTTTTGGATAGTTATATTTTTCTGATTTTTTCCTTTTTGATATTATTTCTTTCAAAATGAAGCCATTTGTGATGGACTTTATTTTTCATATTCTCCTAAAAAGTTGAATTTACTTTGGTTTGAAGTTTTAAAAATAATTATTCATCTTTTAGTAAAACATTATTCTTGGAGTAACATCCTCATTTCTTTGAAATTCTCATCAGATTTCACATAACAAAAATTTCACCTCATAATTTGTTTACTTTTTTCTCTCAATTGAGGTCACTGTTTTAGTCCTAAGAGCACACTTTCTTAGTCTTTGTCTTGTTCATAACAAAACAAAATCTCTTTTCTATTTTTTTTAGTCAAAGGTAGATAAAATGGAATTTACAGAATGAACTTTGTTAAAAATTTTTGGACAAAAGGAAGTACAAAAGTATATGAAAGTAGATTTTTCCAAGTACAACTTCTTATTCTCTGACTGCTGAGTCACTGCTTAGTAGGTGAAGTACTTCGCCTATCCTGACCAGAAGGCTCCAGCTTATAAGGAAGCTCCCCTTTCAGATTTGGGTTACTGCCTTGCTTGCCATGGGAATTTGCATACCTCATTCTCCTTCTCTTCCCCCAGCTAAATTAGGAAAAATGACTTTAAAGAAACGATAAAACACAACTATAGCCCAGGATGAAGGAGGGAAGAGGAAGGCGAGAGGAGGGGAGGGGGGAGGTCAGGTGGAGGGAGGGTAATCCGTGGGACCTTACCTCACCTCTCATATTGCAAGAGTACATGTCAAATCTATTAAGAGTAGAGTATAAATGTCGTAACACAATAATTAAGGAAGCAAGGTAAAGGCTATGTTAACCAGTTTGATACAAGCATTCCAAATTGTATATAAAATCAGCACATTGTACCCCATAAATGCATTAATGTATACAGTTACAATTTAATGAAAAATTTAAGAGAAAAAATAAAACCATAAGTTAATGGAATGCAGAATAAATTGCAAATGTAAATAAATAAATTAAACCCTGCAGTGCCCAATAATAGGAGCTAACCTTATTATTTTTTTTTTTAGTAGCTCAAACAACACAAGTTTATTACCTTAAAACAGTTTGGGAGGTCAGAAGTTCAACACATGTCCCATGGGCTAAAATCAAGGTGTTATTAGAGCTGCGTTCTGTTCTAGAGGCAGGAACTAATGTTTATTAAGTGCTGTTGTGCAACAGGCATTGTGCTAGGTGCTTTAAATAGCTTATTTAATACTATCAACAGTTTGATAAGGTAGATTCTGTTATTAACATTTGGTACTTATATAACTGATGAGGCTTAATCCTAGAGATAATAAATAAATTTTCCCAAAATCACACAGCAAGTATCACATCTGGAATTTGAATATGGTTGTTTAGCTAATTAATTTTTGATCTTCATATTGAGTCCATAGCAATGTAGTATGTGTTGTGAGGAGTTACATCAGAAATATTAGATAGGTTTCATCTGTAAGTTGCTTATAATGACCATGACATGAAAGCAGCTGTGTTCAGTTTAGTGACAACATAAAGTTAACTGGTTGGTTAATTAGTTGTTAGGTAATCATAAAAAAAGTACAAATTAGTATGATGCAAACTTTAATAAATTTGTAATTCTGTATTACAGTCTTAGAGAGAAAATGGTTCAGAGATAGATTTTTGCATCTGTCTGCTGCTGCTATAAATTAAAGTGATATAGAATTGAGTATTTATTGGGCATCTAATGGATGCCTGTTATTTATTTATTTTCTTTTTTTGAGACATTATCTCCTTGGGGGCTGTGAGTTTTTTAAGTTTACTCTCCACACTTGGAGAGTAGGGAATATTGAGGCATATGGTTTATATTTGAGATAAATATTCAGTAACATGCTTTGTAAATTGATTAATGTTAAAGTTTCATTACATTTGATTATATATATTATCATTTTTTTTTAAAAGGAAGAAGCCATTGAAATTCCTAAACTTACTTTTTGCTCTTTGAGATTTAGAGGTTATGATGTTCTTATCTATAATTTTATTACATTTACTTTTTCTGTACTTAAAAATTCCACTTGGAGTTTGCATTTATTATTTAAAAAATTCTTGTGAATTTCATTTATCTAATATCTTTTCCACGCGTACAGCTAGTTTCTAATTTTGCTTTGTAAAGGAGTTCATATGTTTTCCATCAAAGCATAGTTTCAGTTACATTGGAATGAAAGCATGGTGAGATCTCTTCAGAATGTTTCATTCCTCACAATATGAAGTAAATATTTTACCAAAAATTTTCTTAATTCTTTTATAATAGCAGTGTCACTGTGGTGCTGAATGTGGTAGGAATGAGCAGTAAGAGCCACAGTAAACTCTTACTAAGACATATGTGCTGTCAAATTGATGTTATCTTTCTGCCTTACCATCTGTGTTCAAATTGAATTCGGTAAATTTTAAATTGTAATGGTTAAATTGTCACACTTGCTTATTGTGAGTTATTTTTATACATAAATACTATATTGGGCAACCCCTGTTAGGGAAGTTTCAGTCTTTCCTCACGTTTTAGTTGTGAGCTTGTAAAGGAAAGAGAGTATATTTTATTCAACTCTGTAATTCCAGTTCCTACCATAGTGCCTGGCATACAGTAGATGCTCAGTTTACATATGATAAATGTTTGAATGAATGAGTCAAAGAAAATTAGTAAAAAGGGAAATATAGCAAAACCTTTCTGAGATGACTGAAGAAAATTAAAGCATTTTGGAGCTCTTAAAAATACTGGAGTCTTAATTTTAAGTTAACCAGTATCCAATGTTAGAAAGGAAAATGATATATTCAGTTAGTTGAAAGGTTAGTACTAGCCCAACATTAGCTTTCTGACTTTGGCTCTAATGCTCATTTCAGCATAATTTCTGCTTTTTGTGGTTAAAATTTTATGAAGTGAACATTATAGAAGGGGACTGAATGATTGAGTCTGTAATGCCTGTCCAGAAGTTTCAGAAAGGTCCATGGGAAAAGAACCTGTTACCGAGAACTTCTCTAGAATCCAATAATTTTGATTCGTGTTGGAAATAATTAACATTTCTGGATCAGGTTAAATTTTAACTATTGCATCTTTATGGCATCATGTTAAGCATCACTAAGCACTTGTTAAGGAGTAGATGGTAGTATAGAAAGCATATAATTCAATAGGAGTTTGCAGAAATTAAAAATCTTGTTAGATTAAAAGCCTCACTTTAGAAGACTTAACTGTTAAGACTGTGTAGGTTAATCTCAGTTTAACATCATTCTTATGGTGAAGATTTTGTTGCTGACAAAATTTATTTCTAATGAAAAATAGGAAAATTACAAAATTATACATGTAATTTTTGTTATGTTTATGGCTATGTTGCTCATTTCTATAGTATGATAGTGATATTAACAAATGGTAAAGCATTTTATAGAATATTTTGGTAACTTTTAAATTTAAGAAGTGATTTTTTTTTTTGCCTATAATTACAATAATAGTTTTCATGTCTTTAGAGTCTACTCTGTGATAGATATTGTACTTTACATGCATTATCTTATATGAATAATTTTTTGAGGTAGGTATTATTATCTTAGGCTCAGAACCATTAAATAATTGTCTGTGGTCTCGCAGTGAAGCTAGTAGATGGTAGAAGTAGGATTCAGCCCCAGTCTATGTGCTTCTGGAGCCTGAGCTTTTAACCAGTACTGACTACATTGATGGATTATAGTTGTGCATTATCAAATCATTCAAAACACATTTGGGACTTCTTTTGTGTGTAACATTGTGTCTAGTTCTTTTGGAGCTACAAAAATCATAAACTACTTAATCAGTCCTGGAGCAGTTGTAGAAACAAATATACTTATAGAAAATAACTAGAACAGTTATAAATCATTTTTACCTTATAATCGAAGGGTAGAACCAGAAGCTTTGACAATTTCTTCGATTTAAAAAAAAAAGGCATCTGAAAATAGTTGTCAGTAATCTGGTTTATGCTTTTTTGGTCTAGCCACTAAACTTGGCTCTCTTAACAGGTTTTCATGGAAGTATGACATTATCACCATACTGTGCAAACATTCAGTGGGTATTTGTCTGAACAATGAACCATAACTTTTTCATTATAATTTTTAGGTTCTGTTGTTCAGATAATTACTTTTTTTCTACTGTATGCTTCACAGCATGTGTTAGCTGGTGATGTTTCATCTACCATGAATTCTGCTAAAGACAAACTTTAACAGTTATGGGTAAGTAAGCCTTTTTTTGCTGATTAAAATTAGATTTGCAGCACTTTGAAATTTTAATTGAAAACACTCCCATGGCCACTTTAGCTCAGACCTCTTTAGTGAAGTTTTTTTGACTTTCAGCATCTTATCCCAAAGCATTTTGATTTTTTTCAGTGTTTTATTTGAGACGTATTTTCTAAGTAGGCATACATCATGTGTGAACAAGATGACTGTATATAGTAAATAAATGATTTTTATTAATATTCAGAAAGGGAGCAAATAGATACCTAACTGTGAAGAAGAAAGATGGATCAGAAACAGCTCATGCAATGATGACCTGTAATTTGACTCATAATACAAAACATGCTGTTAGGAGCCTAATTCAAAGATTTCCTGTCACCAATAAAGAGCGTACTGAACTTCTGCCTAAGACAGAAAGAGGAAATGTGTTTGCAGTTGAAGCTGGTATGTATTTTTGGGGGAGCTTCCTTGTCTCCCTTATTATTTGATGATTATTCTTTTTCTATTTTAGATTTATTTTAAAAAACTAAGATGAAATAAGATTTCTTAATTTGAACAGTTTGTTAGAAATGATTAAGAGTTGTGAAAATTTTGGAACAAAGTGCAGTGTTAGGGCATGTCATGGAGTTGAACCAAGTCTTTTTTTTTTTTAAGTATAATAATAGCTATCATTTATTGAACACTTACTGTGCTCAGTATGCTAAACCCTTTATAGGGCCTCATAGCAACCTTTGCAAGTTAGGAATTTCCCCTATTTCACAGGTGAAGAAACTGAGGCTCAGAAGAGTTAAATAATTTGTTCAAAGCCACTCAACCAGCTAGTAAACTGCAGAGCTGGGATTTGACTTCCAAGGTCTGAACTTTCCTACATTACTCCTGCCACAGCACACTAAGGAGTGAGATTTTGAATTGGGCCTTTACCTTATGGTGAAAGATGGGATAGAATCTTTAGCATATTGAATTGCTCAAAAGCAGATAAATAATATATTTAGGTTATAAAATGAAGTTGTAATTTTACTATATGAGAAAATTGCATCCCTAGTGATAAAACTTTTGTCTGTGATGATGGAATTTACATGATTATAATTGTTTATTGGACTTGGTTGGAAATGTAGAAAAAAAGAAATGTAGAAAATAAGTGGTCCTATCAAAGAACTTAAACTTTAAATATGAGTGTACAGTATTTTGAGCTAAGTGAAGATCATGCCTCTTCCTTATTTCTGCCTGTTTAGTTAAATATGAATGTTGGCTAAAATGTTCAATTAGTATATTTGTTAAGCATTAGGACTTTACATTTACACATATTCTATTTGATCACTTAATTTTACATGTATCATTTAAACACATATGGAGTATTTTCTTTTGTTTTTGTGTTTTTTGTATTGTATGCAATAGATCATACATAGAAGTGTGATGCATGTTGTTTCCTACTGTGAACTTTTAATTTTCTGCAACATTACTGATAGAAACTTATAGCAAGCCTGAAAATCATTTTGATTATCAAAATTGTTTTGCTTTTAATAGATATTGAATGATTAATTTTTATTCATTGTTAAAAATTATGCATGGGAAATATACCTGGGAAGTTTGCTTTCTAATTAGCACTGAAATATGAAATATGCTCCATAAGAATAGCAAGTGTAGGAGTATAACAGCTACGGTATTGCTTGCTAATTTTATATATAAATTGAGTGATGAAAGGAATTACATTAGAAATCACTTAATTTTATTTTTAACTCTTTTTCAATGTTGACTGTGAATTTTTTGTTCTTTATTCATTTTCAAAGAGAACCGGGAAATGAGCAAGACAAGTGGGAGACTCAACAATGGCATACCTCAGATTCCAGTGAAAAGAGGAGAATCTGAATTTGATTCATTTAGGCAGTCTTTACCAGTGTTTGAGAAACAAGAAGAAATTGTTAAAATAATAAAGGAAAATAAAGTAGTTTTGATTGTAGGAGAAACTGGATCTGGAAAGACCACACAGGTTTGTTTCTTTTTTGTTGTTTATAGCAGAAACAAATTTTATCCCATATTGCAGTTTTATATCAAATTTATACTATATATATTAAAAAACATAAAAAGAAACTTCTGATTATTTTAATAATGGTTATTTCAGAAGTAATGTACTACCGGGTGTACATTTTGAGTATTTGTAGAAAGGAGATGTTTTAAATTGTTTATTTTTGAACTAGTGGCATTTGGCCTTTCTTTATAAACAGAGGTTGACAATGTGATTTAGTATTCGGGAAGGAACATGGGCTTGGGCCGTGGGTTCAGATTTTATTTCCTCACTTGTTGGAGGTGAAGTTTTAGGATAGTTGGTAACCTCTGTGAGCTGTCATCCTCATTTACGAAATAGGACTGATAATTACCACCTTTTAAAGGGAGGTTTAGAGATAATGTCTGTACCTGCCTAGCAGGGTTTTGCACATAAGAACAAAATAAAGTAGCAGCAGCAATTATTAATATAAGGTTTACTGTGGAATGGAATTAGTATGATATGATACAGTGTGGATGTTTGGGATCAAAGTACCTTATTATCATGGAGTTTTACTCACAGGGAAACAGATTGGAAGTAGTTAAGTGTGGCACAGTATGACCTTTTCTTATTTATGTTTATATTGCAGCATTTCAGCATCAGTACTAAAATTACTTACATTCAGATTAGTCAATATATTTATACATTTTTCCACTTTTATGGACACAGTTTTCTTTTGACAGTTGTTTAAGATATCCTATGTTTGTATTGGTTGGTTTGATAAACTTAGTCAATGGGTAATGCGAGGTCACAGGAGAGACTAAATATAAACTATGCCAGTTATTTACTTGTAGGACTTAAATATTTTTGTAGAACTATAACTCTTTATCCTTAAAACTTGAACCTGTAAAAATTAATAATTAAAAATTTTCATTTGAAGATAAGATTTTTCTTCAGTGTGAGTGATTAAGTGAAATTACATGAAGTCACTCCAGAGAATCTGGAGTTCAAATGTCTTAAATTGTTATAATTGTTTTAATATAAGTAAATTTTGTCATTAGGTGTTAACTATAGCAAATTAATTATATTTAATAGAGATTATGGAAGTTTTGATAAAATATAAATATATTTTAAATTATTTGAATGTGTTTCCTAATGATATTTGCATATTGGAATTATGGAAGCCTGTTATCACAATTGTGTGTATCATTTTACTGAAATGAAAGGATATTTTGAGAATTTAATTTGTTAAATATTTTATACTCTGCTTTTTTTTTTTTTTTAAAGAAAATACTGTTAATTTGATGGGTATCTTGTTTAAGGAGTTAAAGTAAAATATTAATATTTCTTTCTTTTTTTTTTTTGAGACAGAGTCTCACTTTGTCACCATGGGTAGAGCAGCTAACAGCAACCTCAAACTCCTGAGCTCAACCAATCCTCTTGCCTTTGCCTTCTGGGTAGCTGGGACTACAGGAACCTGTCACCATGCCCAGCTAGTTTTTCTGTTTTTAGTAGAGACAGGGTCGTGCTCTTGCTCAGGCTAGTCTTGAACTCCTGAGCTCAAGCAATCCACTTGCTTGGGCCTCCAAAAGTGCTAGGATTATAGGCGTGACCCACTATGCCTGGCCACTAATGTTTCTTTTTGGTGAAATATAAAATAAAACAGACTTTAAAGTAGGATTGTTAGCTAGTTTCATATTGCCTTTAGTAGTATCATAAAGTTAAGTGCTTTTTGAATTTTTTTCTTAATCATTTTCATTATATAAAACTTGAACATTATGGAAAATATTACATAGAAAATGAAAGATTTTAAATTCTTCTGCCATCCTCTCCCTTTGCATTATTGTCAGAAACCTGGAATATATATTTGTGGGTTTTTTTTTGGAGGGGGTTGTATGTTTTAATTTTGTTTTCTTTACATTGTTTTTAAAAACAAACATGGGATAATAGCATACATACATTTTGCTGTTTTTACTTGCCATGTATTGGATATTTTTTCATGTTAGTGCCTATATATTTCATTTTTTAAACAACTGCATAGTATTCCTAAATATTTTTGTAATGATGTAAAAAACAATGATGAAAAATGAGTCATTTGTGTCATTGATTTTTACAAGGGTTGTCTCCTTTCAGCTTCTCGAGAACCCCAAAACATGTAGGTTTTATTATCTGTTTTTACAAATGAGAAATAAAAACTAAAATTCAAGAATGTTAATACAGTAAGGAAGTGGCAAAGCAGGACTCTTACTCTTGTATTAACTGTCTTATGTTGTATCCTAGTATTTGTTTGTGAGAGTGTTTCAATAATACAAATTTCTAAAAGTGGAAATGCCAGATCAAGGATATGGCAATTAAATTTTAATAGTTAGATTAACTCGATATTGTATAATAACTCTAAAAAGAGTCATTGTATTTTAGTAAAAAAGTATTGAATGTTGCTGTTTCTTTAAAGGGTTGGCAAGGATAGAATTTTTTTTAACCTTTATCAAACTTACAAGCAGTGTTTTAATTTTCATGTCCTTGATTCTTAGTTGAGCATCTTTTTATTTATTTATCTTCTGTGAGTTCCTAATTTATATTCTATTTTTATTTTGACTTAATCATTTTGAATTTATTTTTTAGAGCATTTTATGTATTATGGGTATGTCTATTGACTGTTAAGCATCTTAAAAATAATTTCTTAAAAATAATTTCTCCTAATGTTTTGTTTACTTTTTAGCTTAGCTTATACCTTGTTTCGTAATTTTACTTTATTTTAGTCAAACTTGTCAATCATTTTAGGGCTTTGGGCTATGCTGAGAAAGGTATTTCATACCCCAAGATTAAAAAACATTTTTCTGTAAATATTTAAAAAATTTTTTTTTACTATTTTTCTTATTTTTTTCAAATTAACATGGGGGTATGATTTTTAGGTTACATTGTTCTCACTTCTAGGGTAAAGTTCATTTGTAGAAGAGCCCTTACACAGGGGTCGTGTTATATATACACCCTCACGATGTGCGCATTAGGGGAGATCCCGCCTCACGCCCTTCCTCCTTCTGCCAAATGTTCTCTCCCCTCCTCCTCCTGCTTCCCTCTACCCCCAAACTGGATTATATTAGTGTTTTATTGTTCTTATGAGCATATAATTGTTTATATATTGATTTCATACTAGTATGGAGTACATTGGATATTTATTTTTCCATTCTTGTAATACTTTTCTAAGAAAAATGTATTTCTGCTTCATCCAAGTAATTGTAAAAGATGGAGAGTTTACATCTCCATCAGAAATACTCATAGAAAAATGTATTTCAGCTCCATCCAAGTAACTGTAAAAGATGTAAAGTCTCCGTCTTTTATAATGGCTAAATAAAATGGTATAATCCATGGTATACATCTACCACAATTTGTTGATCCATTCTTGCATTGCTGAGCACTTAAGTTGCTTCTGTGACTTGGCAATTATGAATTGAGCCTCAGTAAACATTCTAGTCCAAATGTCTTTGTGGTAAAATAATTTTTGTTCTTCTGGGTAGATGCCTGGTAATGGGATTGCAGAGTCAAATGGAAGGTCTACTTTTAGATCTTTGAGAATTCTTCATACTTCTCTCCAAAAATGCTGTATTAGTTTGCAATCCCACCAGCCGTGTAGAAGTATTCCCTTCTTTCCACGTCCACACCATCATCTGGTGTTTTGGAACTTTGTGATGTGGGCCAATCTTGCTGTGGTTAGGTGATAGAGTAGTTTTGATTTGCTTTTCTCTGATGATGAAAGACAATGAGAATTTTTTCATGTGTTTGTTGGCCTTTCATCTGTCATCCTTGGATAAGTTTCTGTTCAAATCTCTAGCCCACTTATACAGAGGGTTGTTTGCACTTTTCTTATTTAATTTGAGTTCTCTGTAGATTCTAGTTATCAGGCCTTTGTGAGATTCATAACATGCAAAAATCTCCCATTCCAAAGGCTGTCAGTTTGCTTTGTTTGTGGTACCTTTAACTGTGCAAAAGCTTTTTAGCTTGATCAAATCCCACTTTATTTTTGGTGTTAATGCAGTTGCTGGGGGGAGGGGGTGTGTCTTCCTGATCAAGTTTTTTTCCAGGCCAATATCTTCAAGTATTTCCCCATGTGGATAACAAAAATATTTTTAAAAGAGATAGAATCTTGCTGTGTTGCCTAAGCGAGAGTGGAGTGTGTGTTCACAAGGACGATAATAGTTCAATGCAGTCTTGAGCTCTTGGCCTCCAGGGATCCTTTCACCTTATACTCTTGGGTAGCTAGAACTAAGGGCAAACCACTGCACTCAACTTTTCCTTTTCATATTTCATTTTAATACTTTTATATTTATAGTTTTAAAAACTATAAAATAACTTTGATCAGGAAGAAATCTTATTTTTCTCCTCACTTTAACATCTAGTTTAAATATAACTTTTATTTAATAATCTGTCCTTCCCCCCATGCCATTTTTCATCAAATGCTGAGTTTCTGTGTCGGTCTGTTTTTGAAATTTTTGTTAACGTATAATATCTTTATTGTCATTATGTATTCCTGTACCAGGGTCCTGTGCTTTGCTTTTTGTAGTTTACAACATGAGTATAATATTCCTCTTTATTATCGTCTACCTTATTTTAGTTGTTGCCCCAGAGTTTGCAATATACATTTACAACTAAACCAACTCCTTTTTCAAATAAAGTATATAACTTTAGATGTAGTGTGAGTACCTGAAATAGCAAATTTATCCTAATTTCCTCCCTCCTGTCCCTTGAATCATTGTCGTCATTCATTTCACTTATATACGAGCATGCATATGTTCACACATACATAAAAGATAAATATATGTGATCAAATACATTGTTACTATTGTTATTTTGAATGTATTTACTTGTTAGATTAATTTTAAGAATAAAAAAAATAAAAGTTTTTATTTTACCTTCATTTACTCCTTCAGTGTTCTTCTTTATGAAGGTTCAAATCTGGCCTGTATTTATGTTCAAGACAACAAATTCTCTCTTCTGCCAACAAATTCTCACTTTCTGTTTGGAAAATGTCTTCATTTTTCTTTCATTTTTGAATGATAATTTTGCAAGGTATAGAATTCTAGGTTGGTGGGGATTTTTATCTCAACACTTTCATATTTTACCCTTCTTGCATATGTGGTTTCTGAGGAGAAGTTAGATGGAATTCTTGTCTTTGCTTCTGTATAGGTAAGGTGGTTTTTTTTCCCTCCAACTTCTTTCAGGATTTTTTTTTTTTTAATCTTTGATTTTCTGTAATTTTCTCATCTCTTTTAAAATATTTCTTGGTAGTTCTTGTGTATTTATGTTTCTGGGTGAACTAGTCAAGTTAAATGAAAACAATAACCTGAGGGGTAGGACAGGTATGAAAAGATATTCTTTTTTTTTCACACTTAAAGAAAGGAAAATCAGTGCCAGACAGGGCGGCTCTCACCTATAATCTTAGCACTCTGGGAGGCTGAGGTGAGAGGATCTTTTGAGCTCAGAAGTTTGAGACCAGCCTGAGCAAGCTGAGCATTGTGGTGGGTACCTGTGGTCCCAGCTACTCAGGAGGCTGAGGCAGGTGGGTCGCTTGAACCAGGAGTTTGATGTTGCTGTGAGGTAGATTGATGCCATGGCACTCTAGCTTGGGCAACAGAGTGAGACCCCGTCACAAACAAACAAACAAACAAACAAAAAAACCTTTGAAAAACATAGAAAGTTCGATTCTAGCCATGAAAAATGTATACCAATATAAAAATTTCCTGTTAGTCTTCTAATTGTCATTAATAAGCATATAGTTCTTGAAGACCACTTG
>CAUYRH010090290.1:0-42535 GCA_963574655.1 Perodicticus potto
TTTTTTTTTTTTTTTGAGACAGAGCCTCAAGCTGTCCCCTGGGTAGAGTGCTGTGGCATCACAGCTCACAGCAGCCTCCAATTCCTGGGCTCAAGCGAGTCTCCTGCCTCCACCTCCCAAGTAACTGGGACTACAGGCGCCTGCCACAATGTCTGGCCATTTTTTTGGATGCAGCCATCATTGTTGTTTGGTGGGCCCAGGCTGGATTCGAACCTGCCAGCTCAGGTGTATGTGGCTGGCGCCTTAGCCCGTTGAGCCACAGGCGCCGAGCTGACTTTGAGGATGAATTTTAAAGTCAAGATTGTCTTAGCCTAAACTTGAATTTTTTGAGCTCCAGAAACTTGCATGTGTAAAGAAGGATGACGTGACAATGTAGTTCCATCTTAAAGGTGTTTAGCATAAATTCACTTGAATTGTTTGCCAGAACTAAATAATAACCTCATTGCTTTCCTCTATTTCAATCTAGACCCAGGTCTCTACTACCCAAGAGAAACAGAGGCTACACCTGAAAGCAAAACGAAAAGATGTTTTGGCTTTTGAGCTTTTAAGAGCTGGGTCCCGGAAGTTCTCAGATTTTTAAAGAATATTTTGGAGTATATACATTCTTCCCCTTATTCTAATTTGACTGTAAAATCCTTTCTTTTTTTTTTTTCCTCAAGATTATTGTATTTTACAATGCCCTCAAACAATGTTTCTGAAAAGTCAGAGTCATTAATAGTGATTTCAATGGAGAAAATGTTAGTAGTTTTAGGTAGAAATTAACTACTTTTTGGCTAATATGGTATCAACTGATGCGCAATTCTTGTGCAGAGGATCAGTCAGTATCAACCTATGGGATTCCAGGAATAGAAATTTCAGTGCCATCTCTGTGCCTTTATATAGAATTATTTTAAAATCCTTACTTGAAGAAGGTTTCTAGAAAGATTTCATAGTTCTTTGGATACTGTCGTCTTTTTGAGACTTCAGTGAGATCAATTGATACTTAAAGGCATGCACTTTGAATTTATAGGTGTATTAGGGCCAACGATGCTAAGATAGGTAAATCAGGTGCTGTCCTTAAAGACAAGGCACTTGGTCTTTGCCACAATTTTTAAAAATCTGATACAGAATAAGACTAGTTAAGTCTTAGATTCTTTATAGTTACTAGTGCAGAGTTGGTAAAAAGTTTTAGTTGATCATGCATTTGTAGTGTCCTAAAATAAAACATTTTAAAGCAAACTTTTCTGGGCTAAACAAATTGAAAATATGTCTTCTACCAATATAATGGGCTACCATAAAGTCAAACTCAAAAAAAATCTATACTATACTAGCTTAGGCCCTAGTTTGATAACACAAACTTAACGTTTGGGCAAAGTACTTGCCTTTCTTGGGTATTTGTAAGGTGCAGTTGATTTTTTCACATGATCCTGAAGCTCAAGAGTTAATTTCTCTGGGTTGGAGGATTTAAAGGGTGCAGATAAGACAACAAAAGCTTTCACCACCTGTAACAGAATAATCAATGTGTGGAGGTTTTAGAAACAATGTTGAAAATAGGTACTTAATATTTGTTTTGTATTTTATTTATTTATTTATTTATTTATTTATTTATTTATTTATTTATTTATTTTTGAGACAGAGCCTCAAGCTGTCACCCTGCATAGTGTGCCGTGGCATCACAGCTCACAGCAACCTCCAATTCCTGGGCTCAAGCAAGTCTCTTGCCTCCGCCTCCCAAGTAACTAGGATTATAGGCGCCCACCACAATGCCTGGCCGTTTTTTGGTTGCAGCCATCGTTGTTTGGCAGACCCAGGCTGGATTCGAACCTGTCAGCTCAGGTGTATGTGGCTGGCGCCTTAGCCCGTTGAGCCACAGGTGGAGAGCCGGTACTTAGTATTTGTTAACAGCAGTTTGAAGGATGACTGCACATAGCAGAGATCACCTCTGAACAAGTTTGGATACAATTATAAAATGAGATTTTGAGATCTAATTCCAGGTAAATGGTTTGTGAAAGTGAGGAGTGCAGTGATTCAGTAAAGGCATCAGTAAAGCCAATGGCTGAGTTCTATTTACACATCACACATACATTTAACATTTCAACCAGGCTCGTCCTATTTATTATACAGGCAGTCCTTGATTTTCCGATGACCACTTGCTCTATCAAACCTATCCTGTTAGAAGCATGTAGGAGGGGACACATGGAGGTTCTAGAGAACATTAAAGGGAGTCTGGATGTGAAATCAACCCAAGTGCCCATCAACCCATGAATGGATTAACAAACTGGTATGTGTATACCATGGAGTACTATTCAGCCATAAGAAAAGATGGAGACTTTACATCTTTTGTGCTTACCTGGATAGAGTTAAAACACATTCTTTTTAGTAAAGTACCTCGAGAAGGGGGAAAAAAGTATCTAGTGTACTCAATACTAATGAAAACAATATATACACAGATATACTTTTGTTTTTTTTGTAGAGACAGTCTCACTTTATTGCCCTCAGTAGAGTGCTGTGGCGTCACACAGCTCACAGCAACCTCCAACTCCTGGGCTTAGGTGATTCTCTTGCCTCGGCCTCCCGAGTAGCTAGGACCACAGGCGCCTGCCACAAAGCCTGGTTAGTTTTTTGTTTTTTTCAGTTCGGCCAAGGCCGGGTTTGAACCCGCCACCTTCGGTATATGGGGCCGGTGCCCTACTTGCTGAGCCACAGGCGCCACCTGAAAACAATATATGAACAACTACAAGAACATACAAAAGAAAAACACAAGTATAGGCTAGTGAAAGGGAGGAGAGGGGAGGGAGAGATGGGGGGTGACTGGCAGGATTTCACCTAATGTCCACAATGTGAGAGGGTTCAGCACCACCACCACCACCCCCAAGGGCTCAACTACAACTTGATCTTTACCTTAGAAATGAAAACAATGCACCTTCCTTAACATTTGTACCCCCCTTATTTGTAATCTGAAATTTTTTAAAAAACCCAATGTAGCTTAAACATTTGTACCCCCCTTATTTGTAATCTGAAATTAAAAAATAAAAATAAAAAAAATAAAGAGAGTCTGGGGAGTCCCAGTGGAGGAAGGATTCTGTATCCTGGGAAATCACCTCTCTGGAAGGACTGCTCTATCGCTAAGAGGTTATTCTTGCTTTGCATTGTTTACTTCTCTGTAATGTTAAAAAAAAAAACAAAACAGTGAAATAATAGGAAGAAATTAGGAAGCATAGTTCTGTGAACTAAAAATCTTAAGACTTTCAGCCAACTGAATGGACCCTCTCTTGGCCAAGGGGACCCCAGAAAAAGCTGAGTTGCCTCCATGAGAAGGGTGGTCAGACATGCCTAGTTAAGTCCCCCTTCCTTCCGGAGTAATGTTTTATAATAAGATACTAACTCACATTAAGGCCTAAAGCCATGGTTTAACGTAAACAAAGGTTAAACCAGAACCACAGGTTATCAATTAACGGATTGCTGAGTCTGTCTGGTGGCTTGTATCTGAATAACAGACTTCCTTAAAATATTTCAGGGCAGTGCCTGTGGCTCAAAGGAGTAGGGTGCCAGCCCCATATACCAGAGGTGGTGGATTCAAACTCGGTCCTGGCCAAAAACTGCAAAAAAATTTCAAGGTGGCTGGGCTGGGTAGTTCATGTCTGTAATCCTAGCACTATGGGAGGTGGGAAGTGGGAGGATCTCTTGAGGTCAAGAGTTCAGGACCAGCCTGAGCAAAGCAAGATCCCATCTTTACTAAAAATAGAAAAATCAGGGCAGCACCTGTGGCTCAGTGAGCAGGGTGCCAGCCCCATATACCAAGGGTGGCGGGTTCAAACCTGGCCCTGGCCAAACTGCAACAAAAAAATAGCTGGGCATTGTGGCGGGCACCTGTAGTCCCAGCTACTCAGGAGTCTGAGACAAGAGAATAGCCTAAGCCCAAGAGCTGGAGGTTGCTGTGAGCTGTGATGCCACTCACTCTAACGAGGGTGACAAAGTAAGACTCTGTCTCCAAAAAAAAAAAATATTAAAAAAAATAGCTGGGCCTTGTGGCAGGCACCTTTAGTCCCAGCTACTTGGTAGACTAAGGCAAGAGAATTGCCTACCCCAAGAGCTGGAGGTTGCTGTGAGCTGTGACGTCACAGCACTCTACTGAGGGCAATAAAGTGAGACTGTCTCAAAAAAGAAAAGAAAAGAAAAATTAGCTGGGTGTGGGCCTGTAGTCCCAGCTACTCAGGAGGCTGAGGCAGGAGGATTTCTTAAGCCCAGGAGCTGGAGGTTGCTGTGAACTAGACTAAAGCCAAGGCACTCACCCGGCAACAGAATGAGACTTTCTCAGAAAACATTCCAAGGCTTTTAGACACTTCATTTATTTAATCAATTACAAATCGAAGAATCTTTAAACCTACCTATAAACTGGAAGCCCCCCACTTTGAGATGTCCTTGCCCTCTTGGGCCAAACCAATATACACCTTCTATGTGTCGATTTCTGATTTCATATGTAATTCCTGTCTCCCTAAAATATAGAAAGCCAGACTATAACCCAACCATGGTGGGACCACTTGCTCATGGTTTCTTTGGTGTGGCTTTACCAGTCATGGTTACACATACTTGGCTCAGAATAAACCTCTTTAACTTATTTTATAGCGTTTGGGTTCTTTCCCACTTACAGTTTAAATTATTAATTGCTCATACATTGACTCTACTTGGTGCTGTTCAGCTGAAATCAGTTATATTGAGAGAACGAGAATATAGTGGCAGGAGGAAACTATTTTGTAGAATGGAACAGAAAGAAGAGTGGAGGGGATATAGGAAGTAAGAATACGGTATCCATAGCATCTCTGCAGAGGGAAGTACAGAAAGAGATGGGGGAGGATAGATAAATGGTTTTGAAATTTCCCTACTTGCTGAGTCTGCAGGAAACTTCCATGAGGAAAGGAAATTTCTCCCTTCTGTCCCATAGGGTTTCCTCCTAGAACTCAGGCTATTTTTGTCATTGCCAGAATTCTTTTTCATTAGGTCCTAAATAGGCTTGTGGCACCTATTTGGGAACCTGGCCACAATTTCTTTCTTGCATTGTTTCTGTGAGAAAATGTATTCTGCATTCCATGACAACTGTGCATTCAGTGAAATCTGCCACTTTTGCTTATGCAATATCTGTTTCACCTTTTTAGTAGTAGTACTGTGATTTTTCTATTGAGTGTTATTTTACTCCCTGCTCTGTGGGGTTGACATCAACCCCTACCCCCAATGACAAACATATGACCTAGGTCTGGCCAATCAACATATACTATTTCCTCGACCACTGGAGTTAGAGATGTGATCCAAGATAGGCAAATAAGATCCTGAGAGCTAACTTGAAATGTTTAAAAAGAGAGTTTTATCCTTTCCTGTAGGTCTGGGAGGATTGTTAAGCTGTGTAAGTCTGGAGTCTGTTACTATCAGGTAAGAAGAACCTACTCAAATGGGGCCAACATTAAGAACAGCAGAGTCAAATATGGAGACTAAGTCTTGCCAGCTTCACATGAACCTTGGGTGTAGCTGTACCTAGATAAAATCATTTTGAGTTAAGTTTCTGTTACTTGTCACCAAAAGAAGACACTCTTTGTTATACAAATCATTTGTGAAGTTTTGTATACCATTTTGTCATATGCATGCCTCAGAATGAGAAGTAAACGACCACTCTTTTTTTTTGCAGTTTTTGGCCAGGGCTGGGTCTGAACCCACCACCTCCAGCATATGGGGCCAGCGTCCTACTCCTTTGAGCCACAGGTGCCATCCATAAATGACTACTCTTGATTCAGTCTTTTCAGTTGACAAATGGACAGAACTTGAAAATATGAAGTTGCTACTTTAATTAATAACATTCACTCTACCTCTCCTCGGACTGGATCTGGACTACTGACGACAGCTGATTCAATAACTGCTGGGTGCTCAATGAGTGCACTCTCCACTTCAAATGGCCCAATACGGTATCTGAAGAGGAAAAGACACCTTTGATAAATCCACCCTCCCAGTAGATCTCTTTCTCTGACAAAGCACTGATTTTTAAGAGTGGCAAGTGTACAAACCCAGAGGATATAATGACATCATCAGCTCTGCCAACAAACCAGAAATACCCATCACTATCCATCATGCCTCTGTCTCCAGTGACATAAAAATCTCCTCTTAATGTGGCAGCAGTTTTGTCTGGATTGTTCTAGGAATCAAAGATGGCATTTGGGGATTAGTTTGGTCAGAATAGAGACAGGATGTGGCACTCATGCAGTGACATTATGCATCCTACTTCTAAAAGAAAAAAATTTTTAAAAGGTACTTCCCAGTATAAAATATAAAAGATCTGAAAGAGGATGATAAAATGTAGGGCTCTCTTCTACCTCTAGCACCTCCCTATACCTGTTCAGTTTTCCTGTCAGAGGACAAACATTGCAGATAGTGTCTTACATATGGAATTTAATCTTTATGATACTCTGTAGCAGCCTGTATAGTCTATGGCTAAGAGGAGTGATAGTTATAAGAAATACCTGTATAGATCAATAATGGAATACCTTGGTGGAAAGGGCATGGAGAGGTATTTAGCTCTCCTAACAAGCATGAGAGCTCTCGAGATGAGAGCATTGGTGAATTGGCAGTCTCTACACCTGTGGTGTTGAGAGGCACGAGATCAGCCTTATATTAGGATGGAGGAGAAGGCAGTCGGGATCGTGCGCATTCTATCAGGGATTCGCTTACCCTGACTTTGTTTCCTCTCCTGCCTGCAGAATGCCAGCACGGCATCTCTCTGCTGAAGATCACTAAGCTCTGCTAAAGACTAAGATCTGTCTTTTTAAGAAGACTGCTTTACTTTCTCTAAGACACTGTCTCTCTCTTTCCAGCTAAAGTAGATAGCCCTCAGGTACCTAAGAGACCTGAGCAAGTTAACTTAGCGGTCTGAGTCTGAAACCTAGTTAAACCGGCCCTGAGACCTGGCCAGTCCTGGGCCCTGACAATACTCTTCAGAGATAGATGATATTCTCCCTGTTTTACAGTTCATGAAATAGACCTGGATTTTATTATTACTTGTTCAAGACATAGTGGATATAAAATTTGGACCCTAGTCTTTATTGAGGTGTAAATTGCACTTTTTACGTTCTCTTACCACATATTCAGAGAAGAAACAGAAGGGTCGTGTAGATTTTAGTCTGAGGGCAATTTCCCCCTCTTTGCCAGGTGGTAGAATATTGCCATTTTCATCTATAATCTAGAAAGAAAGAAATCATTCAGGTTCTCACATTTTCCTTGTCACAAAATGAAAACAGGTTGTGAATAGTCATATAAGGAATAGCAGAAAACTATAACATATTCTTTATTGAACCGGATGTTTTCTCAACCCACCTGGACATCATAGGGTTGTACTCCTTTCCCCATTGAGCCTGGTTTAATTTCTTGTCCTTTATAATTGGCACAAATTATTCCCTATTGAGAGGATATGTTTTATATAAGTATACAAAAATTCATTTTCTGTAGCTATTTGTGTCATGACAAACTTGAGATTCAATTTTGACACATTTTTCCAGTATGCAACTTTATCTTCTGAAATATATTATTTTAGACCGGTAGTTCTCATCCTTGAGGGTATATCAAAATCAAGTCTGAGATTCTGGAGCATTGTTTAAATGTAGATTGTTGGGCCTTATTGTAGACTTTCTGGATACAGTGGGTGTGGAGTGGGGTCTGAGAATTTGCATTTCTACCAAATTCCCAGGTGCTGCTGCTGCTGTTTGAAAATCACTCCTTTTGAAAAGACTCCTAATGGAGTCTACTCCATTACATGCATCTTGGAATAAATTCCCCACAGAGGGTATCAGAGGGTTCTTTCCAACACAATGGAAAGATGAGCTGCTTAGTTCTGAACCTCACTCACCCCCATACCACTGAGATTTCTCTTGCTTGGGAAGTAGGAAGACTGTATGGAATAGTCATAGTCCCCATTCAGCCAGACCTAATTAGGCAATTCACAAGTTTTGGTAACATCAGGGGAGGGGAGATATTCCAGAGATCTCTACAAAAATTGAGGGCAGGATGGGGGCACTTCAGGGGCTCAGTTGACAGTCCTTAGACAGAAGGGCCCCCCAACATACTAAATGTATATTAAATGTAAACTTTGCCCTTTGCATATACCACTTCTGTCTGTCCATAGCCCTCATACAGCTCCAGTCCGGTTTGTGCCTTCCACTGTTCCAGCACCTCTGGGTTGAGTGGTTCCCCTCCTGTAAGGCAGTGCTGCAGCTTCTTGAATTTATATCTGGAGAGACAGTTGCATGAGGTTTTTGGGAGAGAAATCTGAGTGTCTTTCATTGCAAGATTATTAGTGTGTTTAAGAAACAAGGCTAGGAGATAGGAGACTGAAGTCTTAGGGAAGTTTGTAAAATATTTAGAAAATATTTTCTATGTGTCAGCCACCTCTTTGTCAAATTTTGTAATGAATATTTGGTAAGTAAAAGTACACTTAGCTACAATTTTCCATTTTCCCTATGTTTGGTGACTTTATGGGTGGCTTCTGGGACACCATGTGTAATACAGATATTTGTCAAACACCTACCATATTGCCAGACATTGTTCTAGGCATGGGGGTGGGAGGGCATGTGGGGTTGGGGATGAAAACAAAGATTCCTGACAGAGCTTCCATTTAATCAGGTAGAGGAGAACTCAGTTCTTATAGGAGAAAATGCTGACAGTTACACTAAGTGCTTATTATGAGCCAAATGATAAAACAGCTGATACTGATTAAGCAATTGCTCTGTTGGACATGTAAAGGCTTTTGGAGTACTCTTAAAATCCTCACAGCTTCTGTTTTACATATGATGAAGTTAAGGCCCAGAAAGGTTAAAGAACTTGCCAAAGGCCTCCCAAATAATAAAGAGCTGGGTTGGATACTCTATACCATGCACTTCCTCCCACTTGTCAAGCTGATCTCACCAAGCAGGTTGCTTGCATTGAATTCTTCCACAACCCTCTGTGGTGGGTCTTAATCCCAAGTACCTTGTAAGGTCTTTTTGCACAAGCATCCGGTAGACAGTGGGAGCGCTGCACAGGGTTGTGATGGGATAAGTGGTGAGTGTCTGTATGATGGAGAAAGACACAGATGTCAGAAGTGGTCTATCAAAGGCTACAACTACAGCTAACATATACTCTCTCATTCTCTTTAATGAACATGTGATCATCTCAAGTTTGCTACTGGGAATAAGAAAGGAAATATTTACCAGGTATCACTAGTGACTGGATATCTGCGGAGAATTTCACCGAAAAGAATAAGTATGTGTTATGGAAACATACAAACACAATCAAACTCAACAGTGAATTTAAGAACCCCCCCCAAAGTATGAACAGGTTTATTCTACCGTGGGGGTGCAAGTTTCCTTTCCTGGTAGAATCTTATAACCTTCTGACTATATTTCATGGGTAGTACAGACAGAAACTGGGTATATAAGCTAAACTATGGACCTTTCCAGCTCTATTCCTATAAAAGACACCAGTCATTTTGGGTGGATTGAATAAATGCAGAAATAGGCATTTTTCAGGCCTTTTCTAATTGCTTAAAATCTGTTGGGCTCACTATACCACCAGTTCCTTACATCAAATAATGACCAAGGCATCTTAAATCTTGAGAAATACCAATGTTTTAGAGATCCTCTTTAGAGATCCTCATAGTGGAGAACTTCCACTATGTCACTTAATGTATTGACAATTTGTATTAAATTTAAGCATTTGGGAGAAGGTTCTCAAAATGTGTCTAGGCTATATGAATTGTCACTTATGAGGAATAACCGTCTAGGCTGGGCACCATAGCCCAGTGGTTAGGCTGGCCACATGCACCAGGGTTGGTGGTTTGAACCCGGCCTGGGGCCTGCTAAATAACAATGATGACAACAACAAAAAAATAGCTGGGCGTTGTGGCGGGCACCTGTAGTCCTGGTGACTTGGGAGGCTGAGGCAAGAGAATCGCTTAAGCCCAAGAGTTTGAGGTTGATGTGAGCCATGATGATACAGCACTCTAGTGAGGGCGACATGATCAAAACAAAAACAAAAACCTAACTTTATTTATTTTTATGTTTATTTTTATTAAATCATAATTGTGTACATTAGTGCAATCATGGGGCACAATGTGCTGACTTCATATACAATCTGAAATTTTTTTTCTTTTGAGACAAAGCCTCAAGCTGTCACCCTGGATAGAGTGCTATGGCATCACAGCTCACAGCAACCTCCAATTCCTGGGCTTGAGCGAGTCTCCTGCCTCTGCCTCCCAAGTAGCTGGGACTGCAGGCGCCTGCCACAACGCCCGACCATTTTTTGGTTGCAGCCATCATTGTTGTTTGGCGGGCCTGGGCTGGATTCGAACCCGCCAGCTTAGGCGTGTGTGGCTGGCGCCTTAGCCCGCTGAGCCACAGGTGCCGAACCACAATCTGAAATACTTTCATTGAACTGTTTAAAATAACCTTCATGGTATTTTCTTAATCACTATATGAAGGCATTTATATTCTGCATTTAGTTAGTTTCACCTGTACCCTTCTAAGATGCACCATAAGTGTGATCCCACAATTTACCCTCTCTCCACCCATCCTCCCCCGCTCCTCCTCTCCCTTGCCCCTTTTCCCATATTCTTGTGCTATAATTGGGTTTTAGTCTTCATATGAAAGCTATAAATTAGCTTCATAGTAGGGCTGAGTACATTGGATACTTTTTCTTCCGTTCTTTTTTTTTTTTTTTGAGACAGAGCCTCAAGCTGTCCCCTTGGGTAGAGTGCTGTGGCATCACAGCTCACAGCAACCTCCAACTCCTGGGCTCAAGCGAGTCTCCTGCCTCCGCCTCCCAAATAACTGGGACTATAGGCACCTGCCACAACGCCCAGCCCTTTTTTGGTTGCAGCCGTCATTGTTGTTTGGCAGACCTGGGCTGGATTAGAACCTGCCAGCTCAGGTGTACGTGGCTGGCGCCTTAGCTGCTTGAGCCACAGGTGCCGAGCCTCTTCCATTCTTGAGATACTTTGCTAAGAAGAATATGTTCCAGCTCCATCCATGTAAACATGAAAGAGGTAAAGTCTCCATCTTTCTTTAAGGCTGCATAGTATTCCATGGTATACATGTCAAAAACCTAACTTTAATCTATCAGTGAGCATTTCTACCATGGGTACCTGCTCCCTAGATTCTAATTGTTTTTATGAAGTTCAATGTATAAATTTAAGACTAGCATAAATCTATGGAGGGTTTGTATATCACTTAAATATACACATTCTGTTTGTAGAGCATAAGTATGTTTTTTGTTTTTACAAATATAGGTTTTGAGACTGCAAAGTTAACTTACCAATTTCCAGGCACTTTGTAAACTTGATTTAGAATTCTCCATTCTTAGGTTAGCCCACATCTCTGTTAAGACCTTTAAACCATCTCGTCAGACCAGTTAGCACAATAACAGGGTGAACAGCTTTTATTCACACAGGTGTGGTGTATATTTGATAATATGTATTCCTTTAAATTTAATTGATTTTTCGCGGTTGAAAAATAATTGCCTTGAATCACTTTTTCTTTTCTTTTCTTTTTTTTTTTGAGACAGACCTCTGGATAGAGTGTTGCGATGTCACAGCTCACAGCAACCTCCGACTCTTAGGCTTAAGCAATTCTCTTGCTTTAGCTTCCCAAGCAGTTGGGACTACAGGCTCCCGCCACAATACCCAGCTATTTTTCTGTTGCAGTTGTTATTGCTACTTAGCTGGCCCAGGCTGGGTTCAAACTTGCCAGCCTTGGTGTATGTGGCCAGTGCTCTAACCACTATGCACAGGCGCTGAGCCTGAATCACATTTTTCTAAAGGCTAAAAAAATCGGAGTTATCCGATATCTCAATCTAGCAGCTCTGGTTGAGAAGGCAGGTCTGGTTTCCAGGAGAGTATTGGGTCAGAGAATTAATGAAGTCAGAAACAGGGTAGAGGGAGAATGAAAGGAGCTGCTCTGGGAGAAAGGCAACCTCATCTTTAATCTCTTCATAGGAGTTCAGATTTATCAGCTATTATCTTTGTTTCAGTGAGTCGGAAACGAAAATATTTGTTTAGATTTGATACCTCTATTATTTTAGAACCAAGCTCTTAAAACAGTCACATCACAAAAGGGAGGGGTCCAGAAAATGACCCCGCTAATGGGTTTTTTTTTTAGTTAATGTGGGACAACAGAACATACAAAAAGAAAACATTGGTTGAGGCAGTGTCTGACCTTCCTCCCTCACCTCCTATGGGCATATGACTGTTAAACAGCCACAGACTTAGCAACACTAGAAAATCCTGAGCAATTTGAAGCAGAAGATTGGATTTCATGCTTGAGAGTCTTGTGGATGTTCCTCCTTCACTTTGTTAAATACATTTCAAAACCCAAGACCCTGGAGACTTTGTTTCTTATAAAGAAACCCAAGAGCCCTATATTCTATACAGTTTTGTGGGAGATGAGGAAGAACTCTAAAGATATTTGCATATATGGAATGGAGGTTGTGACTTACATCTAGGAAGTTGTCAGTGTCAAATTGGGCCATCCGATGCACAAAAACACAGGCTCCCCAAAGCCAGGAAGCAAACATGCTGCCGATGGCAGCCTTGATCCAGCCTGTGTCAGACAAGTTCCATATGATATCTGAGGACTTCAAGTCCAGCCAATATCTAAACAATGTGAAGAAGGAATGAAATGGATAATAAATAAATAATAGAAATAAAAAAACTAAAGGCAGAAAAACTGGTGTCTTTGAGGAGTGACCTTGCCCCCAAACCTCAAAGGCTACAGAAAATGGTCAAAAGTAGCCCCAAGGCAAGGTGAGGGATTCTATACCCACTTTTCCTAGAAGATTTTTTTCAGAATCCTAGGTGGTTTGAGAATAAAGTGGGAGGCTGGGTGTGGCATGATTTTGTGAGTTTGTCCATTGATGCAACAAATATTTATCATTCAAGGCACTATAAAGGCCAGCACAGTAGGCCAGATCTCTGCTCTTATTTTAGGGAGACAGCGAACAAGTACACAATAAAGTAAATTGAGTATATTTCTAAATATCGTAGACTCTGTAGTGACTGGGCTCTGAAGAGGGAGGCTCCTGTCTGGGTAATGGGTAATGGATTTTCAGAATCTTTTCTCAAAACTCCCCAACCCCACCTCAGCGAAAAACCAGCCACGGACTCTGGCAAAAGATGGGAAAACTGAGGCAGGGAGATGTTAAATAACCTGCCACGGTTGCACAGTTTTAGGCACTTTGGAAACTCAACAACATCATCGAAGAATTTGCTACACAGAAAATCAAGAAGTTGGCTCGGCGCCTGTGGCTCAACAGGCTAAGGCGCCAGCCACGTACACCTCAGCTGGCAGGTTTGAATCCAGCCCAGACCCGCCAAACAACAATGATGGCTGCAACCAAAGAAAAATGGCCGGGCATTGTGGCGGGTGCCTGTAGTCCCAGCTACTTGGGAGGCAGAGGCAAGAGACTTGCTTAAGCCCAGGAATTGGAGGTTGCTGTGAGCTGTGATGCAACAGCACTCTATCCAGGGTGACAGCTTGAGGCTCTGCCTCAAAAAAAAAAAAAAAAAAAAAAAGAAAATCAAGAAGTAAGGACTATGATGTATATAGTGATGATGATGTCTGCAGTCATGAGTCAGAAAATAATTTTGCCAAAGAACTTCAAAAGTATATCAAGCTAAAGAAATGGTGAATTGCGGCGGCGCCTGTGGCTCAAAGGAGTAGGGCACCGGCCCCATACGCTGGAGGTGGTAGGTCCAAACCAAGCTTGAGTCAAGAACTTAAAAAAAAAAAAAATATATATATATATATATGTGTGTGTGTGTGTGTGTGTGTATACATATATGTATATGTATGTATGTATATAAAGAAATGGTGAATGCTACTCAACCTCTACCATTTCCTGAAGTATCTATGAAGAGGGAGCAAAAGATACCCAGCAAGCTGCTAAACAAAAAAATAAAACTATTAAAGCTGGTCACAAGAGTGGTAAAAAGAATAAAATGAAACGAAAATGGCCCTGGAAACAAAGGATCAAATGTTTTGCTGAGAAACAGTGGCTCACAGGAAGAGGATGGTAAACCTAAAGAGAAGCAGCAGCATGTGAGAATGAGTCAGGGATTCATCAACCAACATACAGTAGAATACAAGGGAAAACAAATTTGTAAATATTTTCTTCAAAAGGAAATGTATTAAGAGAGACCAGCGTAAATTTGATCGTGGTGCAGAGATAAAGAAGCAAAAGGAAATGTGAAAGTTTTATGTACAAGGATATTGTGCCAGAGGCAAAAACTATATATTTGCATAATGAATATCCTTGCAAGTTTTACCACACAGAAACAAAATGTTATCAGGGTGAATACTGCCAAGTTTTCACATGCTCCCCTAACGGCTGAAACACAGGAGCTGTTGGCTAAAGTTTTAGATGCTAGAAAGAAGTCATATAAATAAAACAGATATAAAAAAGCATTGTACAGATGAAGAGAGTTTATACCTATGCCTGTTCAAGACTGGTGATTTGGAGTAGTTTACAAGAGTCTTCATTCAAGGTGCCCTCTGTGTCATTGGAATGATGTGCAGTTTCTTTAATGGATGGGCAGGCAGAGGGCTGGGATTGAATATGCAGGTGAAGGGGTTGGTCTTCACTGAGATGTTCGGACCACTGGAACAGGAGAGGAGCATATATGGCAGAGATGCTGGCTGGTGGGTTAAAGGAATGCCTTTTATTTTTATTTTTTTACTTTTTTTGCAGTTTTTGGCTGGGGCTGAGTTTGAACCCACTACCTCTGGCATATGGGGCTGGTGCCCCACTCCTGTGAGCCACAGGCGCCGCCCAAGAAGTGCCTTTTGATTGATTTAGTTTACTCAATAAAATAGGAAGCAAGGTTAGACTGAGTGAGATGGGTGAAGAGGTATAGGACGTTTGAGGTGAGAAAACAGCTTAATGAAGGCATTGGTATAACAGATGGACTATAAAAGCAGAGCTAAGATCTCTTTGTGTCGTTGAACACTTTTACAACATGTTTTTAGTAGCTGTTTACAACTTCATTTGAGGGCTAAAATAAATTATGGTTTTATGATATTTTAAAATGAATTTCTTGTTCTTAGACTTTTTTCCATTTTTTTATGTAATAGTTTAATAAATAAAATGGATTCCAGTTTTTACTGTTATAAATATTGTAAATAAAATTGAAAAATATCTCTTGCTAGAAAAAAAAATCGTAATTTCAAATACTGATAAGTACTACGAGGGAAATAAAACAGGGTAATCTGATAGTTTCAGGATAGCCTTTCTTTTAGAGAGGTCTTTCTAGGAAGATAAATTTACCTGGCAATGAGGAGAGGGAGTCAGACATGCTGTTATTGGATTGAATCAAGGTCAATTCTTAAGTTCTTGTTTGATCAGTTGGTTACTCAGGGTGCCAGTTACTGGGCTAGAGTTGGGCAGGGGCTTTAAGAGTTCTGTTTTGTAGATGTTGTATTGAAGATACAAATGTTCAAGGACAGTTTAGATACACACATTGGGATCTCATGGAGGAGTTCACCGAAAATAGAGTTTTCCTTCCTACCTTCCACAAAGGGTGTACCCAATTCCCAGGCTGCTCTGAGAGTGCTGGGCCATCTTAGGAGAGCCTGTGGTCCCGCTGGTGAAATAAATGGCCATTGGTTCTTGACTTCCTGTTTGCACACAGCTGTGCTCTTCAGATGCAGATCTGCAAAATATTAGCCCCAAGGTGGTGACTCAAAATGGCAAGGCCAATTTAACTCCAAAATTTCTGTTGTTCTGCTGTTTATGTTCTTCTTCTTTTTTTTTTTTTTTGTAGAGACAGAGTCTCACTTTATCGCTGTCGGTAGAGTGCCATGGTGTCACACAGCTCACAGCAACCTCCAAGTCCTGGGCTTAGGCGATTCTCTTGCCTCAGCTTCCTGAGTAGCTGGGACTACAGGCACCTGCCACAATGCCTGGGTATTTTTTTTTTTTTTTTGCAGTTTGGCGAGGCTGGGTTTGAACCTGCAACCTTCGGTATATGGGGCCAGCACCCTACTGGCTAAGCCATAGGCGCTGCCCTGTTTATGTTCTTTTTAGCAGAAGAGAGTTAATAGAACTAAACCTAATCCAAAACTTCCAAAGGAATTCCTCCAGAAATCTTAGAGGGAGTTTGAAGACCATGGGAACATATTTTTTTTGAGACAGAGCCTCAAGCTGTCACCCTGTGTAGAGTGCTGTGGCATCACAGCTCACAGCAATCTCCAACTCCTGGGCTCAAGCGAGTCTCCTGCCTCCACCTCCCAAGTAGCTGGGACTACAGGCAGCTGCCACAACGCCCAGCTATTTTTGGGTTGCAGTCGCCATTGTTGTTTGGCGGGCCTGGGCTGGATTCAAACCCTCTAACTCAGGTGTATGTGGCTGGTGCCTTAGTGGCTTGAGCCACAGGCGCTGAGCCTTTTTTTTTTTTTTTTTTTGAGACAGAGTCTCACTATGTTGCCCTAGGTGGAGTGCGATGGTGTCACAGCTCACAGCAACCTCAAACTCTCGGGCTTAAGTGATTCTCCTGCCTCAGCCTCCCAAGTAGCTGGGACTACAGGCGCCTGCCACAACACCTGACTATTTTTTTTTTTTTGTAGAGACAGAGTCTCACTTTATTGCCCTTGGTAGAGTGCCGTGGCATCACACAGCTCACAGCAACCTCTAAGTCCTGGGCTTAGGCGATTCTCTTGCCTCAGCCTCCCTAGTAGCTGGGACTACAGGCACCCACCACAACGCCCGGCTATTTTTCTGTTTTGCAGTTCGGGGAAGCTGGGTTTGAATCCGCCACCGGCGGTGTATGGGGCCGGACCCTACTCGATGAGCCGCAGGTGCCGCCCCTGACTATTTTTTTGTTGTTGTTGCAGTTATCATTGTTTTAGCTGGCCTGGGCTGGATTTGAACCCGACAGTGTGGGTGTATGTGGCTGGCGCCCTACCCACTGAGCTATGGGTGCCGCCATAATTGTAGTTGTAGTTGTCATTGTTGTTTGGCAGGCCCCAGCTGGATTTGAACCTGCCATGTCTGGTGTATGTAGCTGGCACCCCAGCCGCTGAGCTACAGGCACTAAACTTGTGCAAAGATTTAATAACTCAAATTATCATCATCTTCTTCTTCCTTTTTTTTTTTTTTTGGTTAAATTTCATTTCCATATAGGCCAAATACATAGCCAAGATAACTTCTAGTATTAATAACACAAGAACATGAATTTTATTTACTTAAATATTTTTCCCAGTGCTTTAAAAAATTCTGTGAACTTTTAAAAATCAGCATTGAATCTTTGTAAATTTCTGTTAACACTTCAGAAGTCTATTATTTAAAGAAAGATCTTTTTTTTTTTTTTTTTTTCAGGAGAGCTGAGGTTCTTTTGTTGACATCCAGCATGACACCCTGACTTATGGGTCAAGGTGCTTTGGGATTTCCACTCCAATCAAACTGATGTGGAGCTTAGACCTGCTGCTCTGCTGAGCCCTATGTGAATTTCTGATACCCAGAATCATAAGCAAATACAATGACTGTTGTTTTCACTACTGAGTTTAGGAATGGCTTATTACTCAGTGATGGATAACTAATACCAATATCCAAGAATTTTCGAGACTTGTGTATCATATTTTTAATTTCTGTGATTGAGGGCCGCACCTGTGGCTCAGTGAGTAGGGTGCTGGCCCCATATACCGAAGGTGGCAGGTTCAAACCCGGCCATGGCTGAACTGCAAAACAAAAAATTAGTTGGGTGTTGTGGTGGGCGCCTGTAGTCCCAGCTACTTGGGAGCCTGAGGCAAGAGAATCGCCTTAAGCCCAGGACTTGGAGGTTGCTGTGAGCTATGTGATGCCACAGCATTCTGCTGAGGGCAACAAAGTGAGACTTTGTCTACACACACAAAAAAATTTCCGTGATTGAAGGGAACAGGGTTAAGGATGCCCTTTTAATTCATTCTGAAGATGAGTAAGATTATGAATAAAACTATAAAACAGTGAGGCTGGTTATGTACACACATTATCTTGTCAAAAATGGTTTCATGACATATTAATCTGGTTTTCTTGGTAACTTTCTTCCTCCCCTTAAAATAGAAAAATATTATTCAGTTGTATTAAGTTTTTCTCAGTATAAATATAAATCCTCCTCTCATTAGAGGATTTCTTCACATTATCTAATATCCTGGGCAGGGAGAACCTCCTATATGTAAACACTTCTTAATCCAGTACAGAAAGCTTTTGATGTATGTCATTTATTTATTTATTTATTTATTTATTTATTTATTTATTTATTTATTTATGATAGAGTCTCGCTTTGTCACCCCCTGATAGAGTGCCATGGCGTCATAGCTCATAGCAACCTCAGACTCCTGGGCTCAAGTGATTCTCTCACCTCAGCCTCCCAAGTAGCTGGGACTATAGGCACCCGCCACAACGCCCGGCTATTATTCGAGATGGGGTCTCACTCTAGCTCAGGTTGGTCTTGAACTTGTGAGCTCAGGTGATCTGCCCACCTTGGCCTCCAGAGTGCTGGGATTACAGGCATGAGGTAGGATTACAGGCGTGAGCCACTGCGTCTGGGTCTATTGATGTTAAGTCTTTATGTACTTATATAACCAAAAGAAGTGACAATCTGTGAGTAACAAGGAGATTTTTAAGCAGCTATTCCAACTGTCTGACTTGTCTCTCTTTCCTTGGGTACCTGAGTTCTGAGTTACAGTCTTTCTGGATTTTCTTTTTTCTTTTCTCTTTTTTTTTCAGAGGTGGAGTCTCACTCTTTCACCCAGGCTAGAGTGCAGTGGTGTAGTCATGGCTTGACTACAGCCTTGAATTTCTTGGCTTCCTAGGCGCAAGTGAAGCAGTCCTCCTGCCTCAGCTTTCTGAATGGACTATTCCCAGCTATTCAGGTGTACGCCACCATGCCTGGCTTTTTTTTTTTTTTTTCTTTTATTTTAGAGAGACAGGTTCTTGCTATGTTGCCCAGACTGGTCTCCAACTCTTGGCTTCCCAAAGTGGTAGGATTACCAGGCATGAACCACTATGCCTAGCCCTTTCTGGATTTTTCAGTGCAGATTATATATTAATAACTTCTAGATTTCTATCTGTACCTCCTTGAGACTTATATGAGGTTTGACAATTAAGTTTGGGAACTCATCCTAGAAAAAGTGCTATATTCCTCATTGCTAAATATCACTACAGTTATCTTTGAAGTACTCTCCTTGGAAAGTTATACACCAAAACCAGAGCCCAGTCCAATTCAAAGCAATATTGAAACTCTGGAATGACCATCAGAGCTGCTGTCGTATTACCCTCAATGTCTTGAATGTCATCAATCTATCTTCCTTTCTATATTTCCTTTATCTTTAGTTAAAGAAAAAAGTCATTGGGAGCTAGATCAGGTGAGTCAAGGTGTTCCAATACAGTTATTTGTTTACTGGCTAAAAATTCTCTCATAGACAGTGCTGTGTGAGCTGGTGCAGTGCTGTGATGTAAGAGCCACACCTTTCTCATGCCCAAGATTTTCAGTTAAGGCTTTCCTAACTATTTCTCTATTTATGTTCACTTAGTCTGCTATACTTCCCATAGTCAGCTAAGGATATTGACGCATGATTTGACAAATTTTTGTTTTGCAGTGTTTTAGTTCTGCCTATTGGCCACTCTGACCTCTCTTCATTAGTGACTGACACTGTCTCTCCCCTCAGAAAAAATGTTTAATCTATTTGTACACTACCATTTTCTTCATGGTATTATCCCCATAAACTTGGACTAATATGTCCCTAATTTTGCTTCCACTCTTGTCAAGTTTAACAAGAAATTCAATGTTTGTTCTTTGCTCTAATTCAAGCTCTGACATTCTTGCGACAGCACACAAAAACATGCAATAATAATGAACAGCACTCAGCAAGCCACCACCACACATCAACGTGAACACAGCTGTGAGATACTGATATACAAGGTTATGAAACCTTGTCTAGCTGTTTGTATGTTGCTGCCAAAATAAATGCATGGTGTCAAGTTCACAAACTTAACTTTTCCTCAGACCTCATATGTCTATGTCTCCTGGGCATTTGTTTGTTTCACAGACTCTTCAATCTCAGTATGTCCAACTTTAAACTCATTATATTAAGCTTCTGTACTGGTTCTTTCTCCATCTGATAGTATCCCATCCACCCAGTCACCTAAGTAAAAAAGCAGATGAGCCTTTGAGTAAGTCAGCCTCCATGTCCAAATTAGTCTCCAAGTCCTGCTAGTTCATTAGATTTCCCCTTTTCCTATATCCTATTAAGCAGAGCTCAGCTTAAGATCCTCATCATCTCTCCCCTAGATGGTCTCTCTGATTCCAATTTTATCCTCCTTAAATCATACTCTATATGGCTGCCAAAGAAATCATTAAAATTGGGACCTGACCTTGACACCTTCTTTCTTAAAACTTTTCAACGCCTTCCCTTGTTTTCAGGGTCAAGTTGAAGATTTAGCATGAGCTAAGAGAGCCTCCATAATCTGGACTTTGCTGCTTGCTCTTCCAGCCTTCACTCTACTCCTTATTTTCTTCTCCAGATACCTCACACTGTTTAAATCTATCTTTTGCACACATTAGGGTATTTTTTGCTTTTATATCTTTGCTCATGCTGTTCCTATGCCTAGAACATGATCTTGATCCCCTGAAAATCAGAATCCAGAATTATAGACCCACAGGGAAGGGTTCCTTTGCACTAGGACAGAAGAAAAGAAACAGCCTGGCCCCTAATTTTGACCTGATCCCTATTCCATTAGGAATATTCTGCAAAATGTTCTATTTTTGGACTTCTATACTTGGGAGGCAGAAGGAGAATGGAAGCCTTAAAATGGACTCCTTGCATAGAAGATTGACCCATGGTTTTCTGAAAAACTGGCCAACTGCTAGCAATGAGATAGCTATCCCTTCCTCAGCTTTTAGAGAAACACTCCATGGCCTTTCTGGAGTTATGATACTCCCAAGTTGCTTATTTGAAGGGAGGATTCCTTTCATCTTGGAACCCCTCCCCCATCAGTGTACAAATTTCAATTTGAAATTTATATGAGTTTAAAGTTCTTTTTATTTTGTGAAATCTTTAAGATTCCTTGGGGACTCAACAGAAAATTTCAGGGTTGTTTAGAACAGGAGTCTCTGAAGAGAGGGTGCTAGCTGCTCAGGGAGTGTGCAAGGCAATTGGGATAAAGAAGAAAACAGGAGAACTTCAAGTTATATGTTTTTTTTCCTTACCCTCTAAAATTTTTATGTTTTGTATTTGTCTAATGCATAAAGTACATATATATATATATGTACTTATGTATTATACATATATAATATTTTTTTTTTGGTCGGGGTTGGGTTTGAACCCACCACCTCCGGCATATGGGGCCGATGCCCTACTCCTTTGAGCTGCAGGCGCTGCCCCCTATATATTATTTATAAAATAACAAGTATATGGATTGAGAGATGTGTTAAAATGTATTTACTGATGGAGATACATATCCAAATAATTTGATATCACTCCCTTAGGAACCACAGCACTGTTGAATGACTTGAAAATAATAATAATAACAATTAAAATTATCATGATTCTTATGGAGTGAATTATGCTAAGCATTTCACAGGCTTTATCACATTTGATTTTTCTACCTTTCCATGAAGTAGATCCTTATCCTTAGCTCCATTTTAAGGATAAGATGCAGAGTTTCACAAATGTTACTTGACTCATCCAAGGTTGTAACTCATCCAAGCTTATAAAAGACACAAACAGGGGTGACGCCCATAGCTCATTGGGTAGGGCGCCAGCCACATACACCTAGGCTGACAGGTTCGAACCCAGCCTGGGTCTGCTAAACAACAATGACACTGCAACAAAAAATAGCCGGGTATTGTGGTGCACGCCTGTAGTCCCAGCTACTTGGGAGGCTGAGACAAGAGTTTCTTAAGTCCAAGAGTTTGAGGTTGCTGTGAGCTGTGATGGCATGGTACTCTACCGAGGGTGTCATAATGAGACTCTGCCTCAAAAAAAAAAGACACAAACAGAATTCAATTGGGATGGCCTTTGAGAGAGAATTTTGGGATTGGCCAATAGTATTTGATTTACATTAATTCGAAGGATAAAATTTCATTCCCACAAAAAAACTGGTCTATTATCCAACAGGCTTTTACATGTCTTCTCTGTCTACAAACTTTTCCAGGAGAATAATGTTTTTTAAAACAAGCTATTTAACACCTCTTTGAAGGCTAATACCATTAATTAACATTTCATTCATTTTTTTATAGCCTAAGAAGCACTTTCTCACATATAGCTTATTTTATCCTAAAGTAACACTTGAGCCATGTGCAGTATAGTTATCCCCATTTTTATATCTGAAGAAAACTGAGGTTAAATGACCTGTTTAGTTGATTCATTTACACATTCAGCAAATATTTCTTAAACTATGTATTAGGAACTAGGGATAGAATAATCAACTGAGTAGACAGGGGAAAAAGCCTCTGCTTTCTTAGAGCTTATGGTTAGAGCAGGGGGTGGCGAACTTTTCTGCAAGGGGCCAGATAGCAAGGATCTTAGGCTTTGTGGGTTTAGTTTATGTTGTAACTACTCCACTCTGCTCTTGGAACATGGAAGCAGCAATAGACAACACAGAAACAAATGAGCATGGCTGTATTCCAATAAAACTTTATTTATGGCTTGGCGCCTGTGGCTCAAGAGGCTAAGGCGCCAGCCACGTACACCTGAGCTGGCGGGTTCAAATCCAGCCCGGGCCTGCCAATCAATAAAGATGGCTGCAACCAAAAACTGGCTGGGCATTGTGGAGGGTGCCTGTAGTCCCAGCTACTTGGGAGGTGGAGGCAGGAGACTCGCTTGAGCCCAGGAATTGGAGGTTGCTGTGAGCTGGGATGCCACAACACTCTATCCAGGGTGAAAGCTTGAGGCTCTGTCTCACAAAAAAAAAACAAAAAACAAAAAAAGCTTTATTTACAAAACCCAGATTGCAGGGTGGATTTGGCTCATGGGCCCTGATTGACTCACCCCTGCTCTAGAGCAGACACATGGACTCTAAATGTGAGAATATATGAATGGACACGATAATTCAGATAATGCTGAGTGATATGAGGAAAACAAGAGAGTGATGTGAAAGAGTGTCTTGTAGTTCTACTTTAGATAGGGTGGCCAGGAAAGCCTCATAGGGGATAAAACATGTGAACTGAATTCTGATAGGAAGGAACCACCTGAGAAAAGGAATAAGTAAGTGAGTGTATTCCAGGCAGAAAGGAAAAGCAGGTGCAGTAGTGCTGACGTGGGACATGTTTGAAGAATAAAAGGGGAGGTGGTGGGAGATGTAGCCCAGGAGCTAGGCAAGGGCCAAGCCATGCAGGCTACTCCTCATAGGCCATATAGGAAACAGAAAAATAGAGGCAGAGCTATATCTTTTCCTTCTGCCCTTACATCCTTTGAACAGACAGTTCTTTTCTAGGAAGAAGTGCAGATCAACTCACAGTGTTGCCAAGTTCTTGAAGGCAAGGGCACTCTGAGATGTAGCTGTAATTTGTGTTGTTGCTGCTGTTGCAAATAGGCTGGGAAAAAATACTCACTGAAATAACTCCTGGAAGCGGAGCCACCCATTCCGTTCATGTGGAGACACCAGGAGTTTGGTCTTCAGGTCGGGACACTCTGACACAATGGATTCCACTGCTGGTGCCACCTCTTCACTGGCCACGATGCATTTGGCCTTGGATACTTGCAGCCGGTACAGCATATCTTTTGCTGTTAGCTGGGTTGTTCCTGGCATGAAGACAAGCCCTGGGAAAAGACAGAGTGCCCTGAGCTGAATAAAACTACTGTCCTTTAGGCAAGACTTCCTGGAGTATAGAAAACATAGGTCTTGTGATGGTTAGGGAGAAGCTATGGAAAACCTTCAGCTACCCCTGCCTTGGTTCTCAGGGACATCCCGCATGACTCATCACTGGGAATCCTTAGAACATGGCTTTGGACTCTGACAGACCATGGGTCTCATCCTAGCCTTGTAACTTACTAGCTTTGTGACTTTGATTTCCCTGTGCCCTCCTTTCCTTATCTGTTAAATGGGGGCAATATTAGTAAGTGTCTTGCATACACTGTATTTACCATGTATAGTATGCACTTTTTTGCCCAAATTTTTGAGTGAAAAATAAGTATGTGCATCATACATAGGTAGTACTAATTCCGTATCTACATAAATGTTTTGAATTCTTTTATTTATGCTTATGTGTTAAAAGTGCAATTCTAGAATGCAATAACGATATCCATATGCAAAATATTATCCTGGAATATGGTGATTGGTTTTGTTGAACCTGTAATGAACTTGCAATGAAAGCATTTTCAGCCAACAAAGAGCATCTCATTTCTCTTCATTAGGTGGGCGCAAGCAATCTAGCTGATATTTTTACAAAAATTTTTGGAAAATCCCTTAGAAATGTCAAAACAGTTTTCATACACTGCAAGCTTTGAATCTGAATTTAAAAAATTGAAAGAAAAGATCAGGTGTACGTGGCTGGCGCCTTAGCCGCTTGAGCCACAGGCGCTGAGCCACTTTACAGTTTTTAGCACATTTTTATGAATATTATTATCTCATTCAATCTTCTGAACCAATTATCTTCAAAGCTACTCTTACAAGGCAATCCATTAGAAATAAGAGAAGAAAATGATAGAATTTAAAATGGTTATTGAGATACTAGAATTCTTTTTATGTTTTTATGTCATTTGTGTATATGTTTTATAATATATATGTTATATTAATGGATATTAATGTAAATACCTATATTTAGATAGGAAGATGTACATCCTAAATATTTTTATCAATAGATTGTATAACTAAAAATGGTTGGAGACTATTGTTTTAAGCAACCCTGTTTTGGCCTATGCAGTTGTTACCATTTGATGGAATATGGGATTTGGTTAGAGCTGGTGAGTGGCAGAACCTGCCCTGAAATATCTGTGGATCCCAGGGTCTGGCCTTGTTAATATTTGCCTAGATTAACTTTGGCAATACTTAAATTATTTCAACTCCTCACTTTAGCCTAAATACTGGTTGGAAGTGGGCTTGATTTTAAGGTACCAGTTCCCTATGGGAAGAACATATATAGTAGATGTAAGACAGTAGTTTGCACTTTCTAAAGTAAATCGATGTGAAGAAAGTGAAGTGTATTTAAAGTATTATAGATGGCCTCTACCATTTATTGACCACCTATCACTTGTTATGTGCTGGGTATTTCACTTAAAATTAATCCCTGTATAGATGACAACTTGCCTAAAGGTCACCAAGCCAGAATTGTGGAAGAGCCAGAACTCAAAGGCATATTCCCAGATTCCCAAGACCTGTGCCATATACAAGACTATATATTTCCCTAAAGTTTGCTAAACAGATAGATGTACAGAACAGATAGATTCTTAGGAAGGAGACTTTTTATATTTTTTTTGTTTTTTTATTTTTATTTATTACTTTTTTTATTTTTGAGACAGTCTCAAGCTGTTGCCCTGGGTAGAGTGCCGTGGTGTCACAACTCACAGCAACCTCAAACTCTTGGGCTTATGTGATTCTCTTGCCTCAGCCTCCCAAGTAGCTCGGACTACAGGCACCTGCCACAACGCCAAGCCATTTTTGTTGTTGTTGTTGCAGTTGTCATTGTTGTTTTAGCTGGTCTGTGCCGAGTTCAAACCCATCAGCCTCAGTGTATGTGGCTGGCGCCCTACCTGCAGAGCTATGGGCGCCACCCAAGAGACTTATTTTATTGAATATATTTTAAAAGCTTTCAGGTATCATCCCCTCTATAGAAATGAACAAATACATGAGGATAAGGAAGCTGAGAAAACTCCTTAGAGGATCTCAGAATGTTCACTCAATATTAAAATATAATATTATTTATTTTGCAAACCACTTGTTTTTAAAGACTTGTGATGTGAATGTGTACAATGAATAGACCTCTAACTTTGGAGCTGGGGGAAGTTTTCTTCTATTAGATTTTAGGTAGCAGATATCTTAGGTTTTACTGCATATACTTTACAGTAAAAACGAAAATGTTTTGGCATGTGGTATTGCACAAGCAATTTCATATAATTAACTGAGTAATGTTTTTTTAACCATTTACCTTATGTGTTCATTTTTCATTAGCATTTCATAAATTGCATAAATTAAATAATATTAAGTACATAATTTTATGACAAATAAACCAAAACCACCCTTAATCTTTTCTCAATCCACAGTTTGTTTCACATTTGGAAGTTATATACATTGCTGGTTTTTTATTTATTTATTTATTTATTTTTTTGTTTTGTTCTTGCATTTTTTTTTTTATTGTTGGGGATTCATTGAGGGTACAAGGAACCATGTTACACTAGTTGCATTTGTTGGGTAAAGTCCCTCTTACAATTGTGTTTTGCCCCCAAAAGGTGTGGCATACACCAAGGCCCCAAGACCCCACCCCCCTCGCTCCTTCCCTTTCTCTGCTCTTCCTTTTTTTTTTACTTTTTAAAAAATTAAATCATAACTGTGTACATTGATGTTTTATGGGGTACAGTATACTGATTTGATATACTGGAAGGAAGAACATTTTCAATTATGAAATCCTTATAATCATTCTTTTAGTAATATTCTATTACTTAATATCCTTTATTGAGGATTATTTAGGACTAAAACGTTAAATAAAACTTTTGGTGGTATTCCAAGATAAGATGTTGTAATTTCAATCAGCAATAAACACACTTCAACTTTAATCTAAGCTAGGCTATAAATTATATAATATTTTCTATTTAAGTTGTTCTCAGTAATTTACTACTACTATTATTGTTATTATTATTATTTTTGAGACAGAGTCTCACTTTGTCTCCCTTGGTAGAGTGCCATGGTGTAGTAGCTCACAGCAACCTCAAACTCTTGAGCACAAGTGATCCTCTTGACTCAGCCTCCCTAGTAGCTAGGACTACAGAAACCCACCACAATACCTGGCTATTTTTAGAGAGGGGGTTACACTCTAGCTCAGACTGATCTTGAACTCCTGAACTCAGGCAATTCGCCTGCCGTGGCCTCCCCCAGTGGTAGGATTACAGGCATGAGCCACCATTCCCAGCCTTAACTTACTATTATTAATGATACTGAAACAAATGTCTTTGTGTTCTCTATAGTATGTTATCCTTTGGTGTTCTTATTTATTTTTAATTGATTTATTGTTTTGTTTTATTTTTTTGAGACAGGGTCTGGTTCTGTCATCCGGGCTAGAGTGCAGCAGCATCATCGTAGCTCACAGCTACCTCAAACTCCTAGACTCAAGCCATCTGCCTACCTCAGCCTCCCAAGTAGCTCAGACTACAGCCATGAGCCTCTCTACCCGACCTATTTTTAATTCATTTATGAACAATTGTCATGTTTTAGAGTAGGGATTGTCAAACTTCTTTTGATAAAGGGCCAGATAATAAATATGTGAGACTATGTGGGTCATGGTATTTCTGTCTCGATTAGCAGTTCTCTTGTGGAACAAAAGGAGCCATAGGGAAGCAAACAGCTGACAGGAGACAGGAGGGGAGGGGTAAATTCACATCTAGTGTACAATGCACTCTAACCAGGTGATGGGCACACTTGTAACTTTGACTCAAACTGTACAAAAGCAATTTGTGTAACCCAAAAATCTGTGCTCTTGTGATATTCTGAAATAATTTTTTTTAAAAGAGCCAAAGACAATATATATAATATGTGGATGTATATATATGTATATATGTATATATATATATACACACACACACACACACACACATACATATTGTATATAAATGAGCATGGCTGTAGTTCATTAAAAATCTCTTTTTTTTGCAGTTTTTGGCCAGGGCTGGGTTTGAATTTGCCACCTCCAGCATATGGGGCCGGTGCCCTACTCCTTTGAGCCACAGGTGCTGCCCTAAAAATTTCTTTACACAAACAAGTGGCCAATCCATAGACTGTGGTTTGCTAACTCCTGTCCTAGAGGAGAAAAGAACCCACTGGAATTTTTTGGGGGGGAGGTACTTTATAAATTAGTATTTTGAGAGAAAGTGTGTCATTGAATTCACTGAATATATTTTATGTCAGAGAGAATCCAAATATATTCAGAGAAGCAAATTCTGGAACATCTATTCTTAGATGAACATGTCATATATAATTTAGCCAGCTACTGCAAAGAGGTATTGGTACCCACATTTGCTTTTATAGATCTTTGTGTTTAAATCCTAATTGCATAGCTTTCTGGCTGTGTGACTTTTGGCAAACTTCCTAACCTCTCTGAGCCTTAGTTTTCTCTTCTGCAAAATAGTTATCATGATAATACCTACCTCTGAAGATCATTATTATCAGTACAATTTGGTTGCCTAATTTCAACTCTTTTTCTGTCTTCTGTAAGCACTGCTTTAGTCAGAGCTAACATTTCAGAAAATTTGTGAGTTTTAATCTCTCTTTTTGTATGATTTAGAAATATTAAACTTTGGCACCGACCTGTTCGTATGCAAGCCACATTTACGAGCCACCACTCAGGGATTCGGGGCAGAATCACAGCCACTCGGTCTCCTCTCTGCAGGCCACACGGCTTGGTAAGTACATTGGCTGCCTTTCGGGACAAGGAGCCCAGTTCTCTGAAGCTCCATTTCACTTCATCCCCTTTACCATTCACCCACCACAGCGCTGGGTTGGCAGGTCTCTCTCCTGTCTGGCCAGGGACACACAGGAAAGAGAATAGGTTTACATGACTGATTACCAGATAGATGAGGCATTTGCCATTTCTTTGTTCCCCTTAGCATCTGTTCCCATGCATGCTGGTAACAGCACTCCAGTTTGTCTTTGGGGAACTTCTCCTCCGTTATTGAACACAGTCTTAGCAAGGCAACCTATCAGGGTGCTTACCCATTCCTGACCTGTAGGTGGGCATGTGACCAAAGTTGGGCAAATAGACCTTCTCTGCCTGGACTCAGAGTTTTCTGAGAGGAACCAAAAGATGGAAAATGGTTGGAGCAAAACCTGTCTATGGGCTCTTGGTGTTTATGCATCCCCAGGGAGCTGTCCTGGTTCCTGTCCTCACTGAGATGGATGCTCTAAATTCCAGTCCAAGGGTATGAGCTCTCCCACATTTCTAGAATAAATTCTTTCTTGCTTAGGTTAGATCTGATCCATGCAAATAACTTTAATGGATGTACTAAGTTTGATTAGGAACCTGACATCTGTTTGTATCCAAAGGTCGAGGTACGGGTTTCACAGGTCACAAGGAGCAGAGTGGAGGGTTGATTGATTTCTGTAGGAAACTTCTCACCCATCGTTTTACAAAGCAGGTCATCTATAATGCAAAACCTCTTTGCTTTGTGTGTTTTGTTTTTTGAGACAAAGTTTCACTCTGTTGCCCAGGCTAGAATCCTATGGCATCAGCCTAGCTCACAGCAACCTCAAACTTCTGGGTTCAAGTGATCCTCTTGCCTCAGCCTCCTGAGTAGCTGGGACTACAGGCACCTGTCATAGTGCCTGGCTAATTTTTTAATTTTTTTTTTTTTTTTTTTTTGAGACAGAATCTTAAGCTGTCGCCCTGGGTAAGAGTGCCGTGGCCTCACAACTCGCAGCAACCTCAAACTCTTGGGCTTAAGCAATTCTCTTGCCTCGGCCTCCTCCGAAGTAGCTGGGACTACAGGCACCCACCACAATGCCCGGCTGTTTTGTTGTAGTTGTCATTGTTTGGCAGGCTGGATTTGAACCCACCAGCTCTGGTGTATGTGGCTGGCACTCTAGCTGCTGAGCTATAGGCACAAAGCCAATTTTTAAGTTTTTTTTTTTCTTGCTCTTGTTCAGGCTGGTCTTAAACTACTGATCTCAAGGGATCCTGCCTCAGCCTCCCAGAGAACTGGGATTACAGGCGTGAGCCACTGCACCTGGTAATCTTTGCTTTATGTTTTACCTGGAGAAAATTACACATTTCTTCCACCCTACCTGGAAAGCTCCTTTGGCCTTTCCTAGTTGACAAGTACTTCAAGGCCCAGTTGATATTTTAGTTTGTCTGTGAGCATTTCTTGGCCTTCTCTTTGCTTGCTCACCGACTTCTCTGTGCTCCTTCAGCATTGTACTCAGGTTCCAGGCAACTCCATTACACTTTGTTATATTACAGATGTGTTCCTGCCCTATGGATGTAAGCTCCATAAGGTCAGGGACTTGGTCATGTTCTTTTGGAGCTCTATGATGTTGGATAAGTACCTTAACTTCTGTGACATTAAGTTCCTTATCTGCAAACCCCCCGAGGTGGTTGTGGGGACTTGATGAAGTAATACAGGATAGTATTTCATAATCCTTAGCTGTCTGAGTACCTCTATTTCTGCTAAATCTGTCTGCACCTGTGCCATTGTACTTTTTATATTTCTTCACATTGACTCACTCTTACTTGTATATATTATACTTAAGAAGGAAACTGCGTTTAATCCTCAGGATAGTTGGAAAACAGTACCTCTTGCTAAAAAGAAGTGACTGGAAAAGAGATATATTGAAAACAAAACTATGGTTCCCTCTGTACCAACAAAATTTAGTCAAATGTCAGGTATTAGGACACAATGGCATTCAGGGAATACTTTCTCCCTCTATTTAAAAGGAAGGATTATTTAATCCAAAGCACATTTTGTGTCTAGTACCAAACATGACCTTCTGAATTATAGGTCCTGAAGGTCACTTCAGTAAGCACTGGTTGGTACCGAGTTTGGCTCAGTGCTCAGGAGGGGAGAGCGTCAGTAAGCATGGGTTTTGTCCTAAGGCTGCACTGCAAACATTTTGTAAGGCTGGCTTGTTTTATTCTTCTCAACCTCTGATTGTCTCCTAATTACTCTAAGGATAGCAATATTCATAAAATAAAATCTCAGGCTCGGCGCCTGTGGCTCAATGGGCTAAGGCGCAAGCCATCTACACCTGAGCTGGTGGGTTCGAATCCAGCCTGGGCCCGCCAAACAACAATGATGGCTGCAACCAAAAAAATGGCTGGGCATTGTGGCGGGCACCTGTAGTCCCAGCTACTTGGGAGGCAGAGGCAGGAGACTCGCTTGAGCCCAGGAGCTGGAGGTTGCTGTGAGCTATGATGCCACAGCAGTCTGTCCAGGGTGACAGCTTGAGGCTGTCTCAAAAAAAAAAAAAAAAGCTCAATTTACTACTTTTTAGATAAGGATTTGACCAGCCCAAACACAAAGAGCTATTATTTGGGACTTGGAGAAAAAAGAAGGTAAAGAGTAATCACAAAGCAAGGGAGCAGGGTGAGGCGGCTCTGGAGAAAGACAGCCATGTGTGGTTGAGGATCTAAGATCTTCCCCAGGGAGAAAGGAGGACAATTGGAAAACAAACAAAGGAAACCAAGAGAGTGAAAGAATTGCAATGAAACTGATCAGTGGACCACAGAACAGGGCAATGGAAGACTGAGAGATAAGTGAACACCACGGCTGTAATGGAAGCCCATCATCTTATACCTTCTCCTTTTCGGACCACAGGTCCAGCACATTCCCAGCAAAGTTAAAGTTCTTAGGCAACGACCTGTCACAGCGATTTATAGCCTCAAAGTCAGCAAAAGTCAGGGGCATCCAAAGATGGCGATCTCTGTGGAAGGTACGGCTGAGTACCTTAGCAAGCCAGATACATCTAAATGTCTGGTAGTGGGAAAAAAAGATCTTCATGATTCTCAATAGACTCCGTCTACTGCTATGGATGCAGAAGTGCCACAACCTGTGGAGGAAGATGAGCAGAGAGTGTCAGTCTTTCTCAGTGGTCTGTGGTGAGATTGGGAGGCAGGCTTGTGACTCTATGCCTTGGCAAGTTGGGAAACACCCCAAGAGTACCCCATCCTCCTCGGAGAAGCTCCTATTAGACACTGAAGGTTTCCTTGCCGCTGGAATCTTCCTTTTCCTTCTGTCTGTAACCAGATTAGCTTAAAAACACCCCACAATCATATAATTGTTATGCTCCCATCCTCTGTCCCTATCTTCTCCACAACTAAACAACAGACAAATAAAAAATTTGCTGTCTGGATGGGTGTTCAGAGCCTCCTTCCAGGTGCCTCCTACTCTGTTCTAACTGTATTTGCTAATGCTTCCACTTGAATTTCTTCCCAAAAGCCAGTGCATTCACACGTCCATTTCTACCACAAAGAGTTGGCCTGTCATTACACTTGCTTTTAGCTATTCTGCGCTCTTCTCCCCTTCAATCCTCTATGATCATTGGTTAGAAACTTCGGTAAGCACTGGCTCAGACACTTTCTGGCTGTAGGACTTTGGTCAAACTATTTATCTCCCTGCACTTCAATTTTCTCATCTGTAAATGGGGGAATAGAATACCTCCCTCTTATGGTTATTAGAAGGATATAATAAGATAATGTGTATAAAATGCCTAGAAAGCATTTTTATGTAAAAATTGCCTTTGAAGTGTTAACTAATGCTATTGTTAAAACTCTTTTCTTTTTTAGGCATGGTCTTGCTCTCACTCAGGCTAGAGTGCAGTGGTTTGATCATAGCTCATTACAGCCTGAAATTCCTGGGCTCAAGTGATCCTTCTGGCTTAGCCTCTTGAGTAGCTGGGACTACACATGACACCATGTCTGACTTTTTTGTACATCAAGGTCTCACTATGTTGCCCAGGCTGGTGTCAAACTCCTGGCCTCAAGAGATCATTCTGCTTTGGCCTCCCAAAGTACTGGGATTATAGATGTGAGCCACCATGCTTAATAATGTTGTTTTTATTAGTATTATTATGGCATAGATTCATGAAACAGTCTTACAGTATGAATCAAGAGCCTTAGAGTTTACTCCTAATTCTTTCGAACTAGCTTTGTGACACGGGTAAAATCACTACCCTTTTTGGACTGCCATCTGTTGTCTAACTTTTCCCCCCTAATTTTGTTAGTATTTATTTATTCCTTTGAATTTCCATGACATACATCTGTGCTACTCATGTGACAGTTCTCTACATTATTAATTATGGTTTTTAATATATCTCTCTAACCTACCCAGATGGTGTGGGTAGAGGCTAGGGAGATATGTACCCTATATAATATATCTCTCTAACCTACTCAGATGCTGTGGGTAGAGGCTATGTATTGCATCCTTAGCACTAGGCATGATTCATAGAGGATCTTCAATAATAAAAGGCAGTGCTAATTAAGTTCTCACTGTAGGTCAGCCACTTTGCATTCCTGATATCATTCTGAGAAGGCCAGACTGACCCCATCTTGCACTCCCTAATCCCACAAACCCCACTTTCTCGAGACCTGTCCCTGAGCATGTAGGCCTTGCAGAAATGGGAAGTGTTAAATAAACATACCCTGTGGAGATAGGGCAGATTAGCCCAGGATGCAGGCCCTTGTAAAATACCATTTGGCTTTCTTTGTAATTGCTGGATTCCAACCCCTTGAGCTATAGATCTAACCTCCCTGTGGAAACAGGGCAGGATGCAGGCCCTTGTAAAACACCATTTGGCTTCCAACCCTTTGCCCCTTAGATCTAATCTCGTCTTTTGCTTCTGTAAACTGGAATTCCAATCCCTTCCCCAACTGAAAGAAGGGTATTAAAAAACCCCTACCTCTGTAACAGGCTGCCAGGAATTTTGAAGTGTGAACCTATCTCTTAAAGGACCCCATACCTAATTTGAACTCAGTGCGCTGGCATTTTCTCTGTAATTCCACTCGTGTTGTGTACAACAATTCAATATTGATGACAAGCTTGCAAGATTGCTGCTATTTTTATTCCCATTTTACAGATGAAGACACTGAGGTTCAGGGCAGCGCTTGTGGCTCAGTGAGTAGGGCGCCAGCCCTATATACCAAGGGTGGTGGGTTCAAACCCAGCCCTGGCCAAACTGCAACAACAACAAAAAAGCCGGACGTTGTGATGGACGCCTGTAGTCCCAGCTACCCAGGGGGCTGAGGCAAGAGAATCACCTAAGCCCAAGAGCTGGAGGTTGCTGTGTGCTGTGACAGCACAGCACTCTACCCAGGGTGACAAAGTGAGACTCTGTCTCTAAAAAAAAAGGCCCTGAGGTTCATCTAGACTTTAGGAATTGCCCAAAGTCACTCAGCTCTTGAAACTCTGCATCGGAGCTTGCCTACTCAACTTCTCTGCTATTCAGTCTGCTTTGTGCTGCTTTCTTCAGTAAAAATTTCTTGTTGATGCTAAATCCCTTCACCCTTTTGCCCTTCAGTCCTGTATTGTTGCTTTGCAGCAAGTGGAAAAATCTGCAGGTGTAAAGGATGCCTGGGTCTGCAGCATGGTGATAACAAATAAAGAACAAAACAAAAGGTATGGGGTGTACCACTCCCTCATTGTTTTTGCCAAGCCCTGTTTTCTGTTCAGAATGACATCTGGACAAGTGAGAGGTCCATTTGCTGTAAATATGATTTGCGGTAGCCCAGGAAGAGCTATTTTCGGCAATACTGTTGCTATAAAACTCGGTTATGTCAAGGTTGAGAGAAGAAGGATCATGCCTTACCTTGGCAATTTTCTGGATGTGTGGTTGTGGTATCAAGAGTAATGAAGAGAGGGAAAGGGAAATCAGAGTGGGCTGTGCTCATGGTTTAGCATTCTGTTAAAAGTGAGACCCCCCATTCCTCTCCTAAAACACATACCACATAAACACACTTGTATCCACACTTGCTTCTCTGGATGACCTTTGCCAAGTTGCTTAATCTCTCCCAGTCTCATTATCATCTATACAACGAGAATGATGATAATACCTTCTTCACTGGCTGGTTGTGGGGCATGAACGAGCACCTCAGCACAATGCCAAGTATGTGGCTAGGAATTAATACATGTTGGATATTAAAAAACCAAACCTCATAACCATTGATGGAAGAAGGCTTTAGGTGCTTGACATACAAAAAAACTAGAAAAGCTATTGAATTGGAGTCACTAATGTTTATCTTACTTCTGTCTTTTTTAATGCCCTGTCATTATACAGCAAGCTATTGAGGCTGACCTGAGCCCACATCAATCTGAAGCCTTTTAGCTTTCACCACCATCACTTTGTACCACCTTGATCTTAGTTTAGTAACATACAGAAAGACCTCCAGGAAGTGGGGCATGTGGAACATTACTGCTTTCTAAGGACAACACTGCAGAGAATGTAGCAAATAGTTAACACAAATCTCTCCTTTTCCTCCTCTAAACTGAGAAAAGATTGATTTGTGAATTTCTCTTATTTCCGATACCTCCATGGATGGATTTTTCTTATCTTAATTAATCACCAAATCAACCTACCCCCCAATATAAAACTAAATGTACAGCCTCGGCCGAACTAAAAAAAAAAAACCCCCAAAACTAAATGTAAACAGATTTGATCTGAATACATATCTCAGCATTTCCTGCGTTACGTGCATAAATAGAGTGAGACACATCTTATATACGCAACCATAATCATTAGTAATGAAACACAAATCAAGATATTATAAAGAAGGATTTTTCAATTTAACTTAAAAAAATCTTTTGCCAATAACCTTACTTCTTTTCTATCTCTTTGGCCTACCTTTGGTTTTCAGAATAGATTTGGTATGGACAGGCCTTTATGGAGACCACAAAACTCTATAGAGCTGCCATTTTGCATTGAACAGAACCTTTTCCTGTCTTGGGGTTCAGTGGAAAGTTTATATGGTTCCAGGGTAAAATCTGAGGATCACAGATTATTATAGCTCAAAACATCATCTTCGTAGAAATTTGTATACAAATGTGCTTAACAAAATATCTTCAGAAAATATCTATAAAGTGAGAGAGTTGAACTAGATGAATTTATCATCCTAGTGATTTCCAGAGTGTTAAGAGAAACCTTAACAGGGAAAAATATTATTGAACATTTGCTGTATGTTCATGTTAAGTACGTCCATGTAATATCTTGTTTAATTCTCTCAATAAGGCTTTGCGCTTGTAGCTCGGTCATTAGGGTGCCAGTCACATAAACCAGGGCTGCTAAATAACAATGACAACTACGACAAAAAAATAGCTGGGCATTGTAGCAGGTGCCTGTAGTCCCAGCTACTTGGGAGGCTGAGGCAAGAGAATAGCTTAAGTTGAGTTTGAGGTTGCTGTGAGCTGTGATGACACGGCACTCTACCAAGGGTGACATAGTGAGACTCTGTCTTAAAAAGAAAAAAAAAATAATTCTCTTAACAACTCTAGAAGGCAGGTATTTTTTCACATATACACAATTTATTATTTTACATAAAATGTTAGTAAGGCACTAAGAGGTGTGTAATTTGCCAAAAGCCTTTCCTCTAGCAAGTGGCAGAAATTCCAGCCTGCCTTTGTTGTCACTAAAGCTTATTCAAGAAAGTGCCAATCAAAAAATTTTGCTACATTTCTAACAACCATAAAGTAGGAGAACATTCCATTTTCTTGTCTGTGGTTGGGTCTGCAATTATCTAATTATGGCACAATAATGCACCTCTTATCTTACTGCTGTGCTATAGATTTAAATATATAATACTTTCTCAGCATTTTATTTACTAGAGTCACCTCCATGTTACCACATGCATTTTCTCCTTACCAGAAAATGGTATTATTGATCCAGAAAGGCCTTTAGCTCTGTCACAAAGACTCAGCTCTTGTGTCTGTCAGGGAATTGGTTCCTTCTTTCTTTTCTTTTGGTGACATCTGGAACCCTGAGTCTCTGGTGTGCAGTTGGAAGGATTATAATCCCCCGAGAGGAGAATTTTTGTTTCTCTGGACAACCTGAAATTAAAGGGACAGAAGCTTATAAGACACAGCTGGGAGGAGAAAAAGAAAGTGCAGGAGCAAAGTCCTCTCATGGTTCAATGCCAAACAATGGCTAACCCCCAGCACATAAGCAGATTATTCTCATTCACAGAGCTGAAGGTATAGAGATCCATGCTGCTCAAGTAGCCTATGATTAAAGCCTCTCAACATAATTATTGAATAACTCAGGACATTGGCATGCTCAATTATTGCAGCATAACTGGGTCTGGGCTGTCAAATCTGGCCAAGTGGTGAGCCAAAGGAATCCCATCTGAACTCCCAACTGCTGTGTGCCTGGCCCCTGCTGGTGCCTGTCCCCCTGATGGTGGTAGGGAAGGAGATGTGGAAGCCAGGAAATGTTTAACAAAGAAAAGATATTTTAGCACGGTCACTCTGGCAATGATGTGGAGGAAAGAAAGATTCCAGAGACAGAGAGGAGTTGAGAACTGTTCCAGAGGTGAGAAAAGTTAGTTCTGAATTCTGTTTCTGTTTCACATGAAACTGGTAGCAACCAATATCATATTAGCCAAGTCACTTTTGGTTTTAAGTGACAGAATCCCAATCTATACAGTTCATGAGGAATGGGCAGAGGGAGGATTTCTTGGTTTGTTGAATCAAGAATGTATCAGTAGGTCAAAGCAGAGGAAGGTCAAGATGCAGCAAGACATTAGGAAAACCAGACACTCAGACATCATCAAGGGTCTGTCTTCTGTTTCTTCTTTTTGTTTCTGAGTGGATTGACTGCATTTTCTTTTCCTGAAAACTGACTTTCTCTATGAGGAAGAAAAGATAGACAATTGTCAATTCTTAAATTTTTCATCTTCGGACACCTGCCACTCTTTACTTATATTGTTGTGCCTAAGTTGTGGGGTCCCCCCTATAAATCACCCAGTGACCAAGTCCAATGCAAAAGCAAGAGGTAGTCTATTAGCTAGCTTGGCTAGGGCTTCCTGTTTCTGATGCAGCAGGAAAGCAGAGAAGCCTCGACCACAGAGGGGAAAGCAGTTTTAAGGGTACAGAAAGGAACAAAGGGAAGGGGTGTTGGGCAAACTGCTGGGGAGAGCTGATAGGGGCTGAGGAGACAGGACAATGTCTGTTCTGGGCTAATTAGCCTGGGGAAGGATTTACTACTACTGGGGCCCGAGGGTGAGTGCCGTTATCACTCTGGAAGGAAATACTGGAGCCTGGGGTGGGGGAGGAAGCAGGTTGTCTATCATCTTTGGTATGCAGCTGCAAATTGAAGGCTGTGGGACAAAGTAGAATTAGTGAAAGGCTGTGGGACAAAATGAGTTAGTTTTAACAAAATGGAATCAGCTTGGTTCTTTCAGTATTTAGAAAAATTCTGGAGGAAAGTTTGGATTGGGTTAAGTGCCAATCATAACTAGGGATATAAGACAGTCCCCAATTTCTCTCTCAGGGATGTCATGAAAAAAATTAAAAAAAACTTACTAATTCCTGGATAACTCTCCTGGATTTAACTTCTCACATATTGTCACCCTTAAGTAGCTTCATTAAATTTTTGGTGCTGAGATCATCCAACCATCATCATTTGGGATCCATTTGGCTCTTTGAGCATCTTTGAACCCTTCAAAGACAGTAAAAGCTGGATTCTCCCTCCTACAAGGGACAAAATGTATTCTTTGCTTTCTTACTTGGTCACATGGGTGTACTGTGGGAAGCTGTTGCTTAACCTAGGAAAGTAGAATAACAAGTCACCATTGCATTGCCCCTGGTCCTCTAATAGTTCTTTTGGAAGGATGAAGATTTCTTCCTGTGATGATAAGCACTAGGGACCTTGTTATGCAGGACCTGAGGGAGTATAGGGACATTCAGCTTAGATCATTAGGTGGGCCTGTAGGGAACATACACCATCCCTGGCCAGTGAGGAACTAAAGTAATTATAACACACACAAGTTTCAAGGGAAAGATGTTGAATCATGTCAGAATAGAGAATCTACACTTAACTCCTTCAGTAAGCTCCTTGGATCAGAGGCTGAGAATGTTGACTTGCTCCTTACATCTTATTACTACCTCAATATGGAAGCAGGCACTTATAAATCTTCAGAGATGTGTTTTACTTGGAAACAAGCATATAAAGGATAGTAATAAGAGTTATCCTTTACGTGCATGTAGTACTTTATAATTTCCTGGGATCCCATGTGCTATTATTTCTTAATCCTCAAAAAACTCCTGTGAAGTAGGCCCTGCTAGTACCATTGTTTTATAAATGAAGAAGCAAACTCTGAGAGGTTAAGTAAATTGCCAAGGGCCACATTTTATTTTAATGCTTGATTTTTTCTCTTCGTTATGTGCATTATCATCATTTTGCAGCATAATGAGTTGGTGCCCCAGCCACATGTAATGATGACTAATGAATTCATAAATATGTAATTATATATGTTTATGTACATATACCCATACACCCAAGTATTTCAACCTAATGTAATAATTTTTAAAAATATGCTCAAATTGCCCTGGAGTGACTCATGGGGGAGCCCCTTTGGGCTGGCTTCTGTGTCTTTTTGACATGACTTCATTGTCTTTGAAAGTTTCTTTATTTTCTGGTGCAATATCTCAGATTTATCTTATAGATTTTCTGCCCCAATTCTAAAATCAGCCATTTCTCTAAACAGTCCTGGTTTCTTTTAGTGAGAAAGAGTCTTAGATAATCAGTTAATCAACCATCATTTGCTGTTGTGCTTTACTAGCGTAAGAATGACTAACCAGGTTTGGCCCTATAGGGTAGTCTCAGATTCGTAATCGTGGCATTTTGGCTTATTGTACACCATATCAGAAAGGAGCCCTGAAGCAAAAGAACTGACTTCTCCACTCTTGTTAATCAGCATTATGTGTTTGTACCTACCTATATTTGGTTGAAGCCTACAATAGTTATGGATATATTTACTCCAATATTGGCTAATTGACATACTTTCCTTTTTTTTTTTTGAAACAGAGCCTCAAGCTGTCACCTTGGATCGAGTGCCGTGGCATCACAGCTCATAGCAACCTCCAATTCCTGGGCTCAAGTGAGTCTCTTGCCTCTGCCTCCCAGGTAGCTGGGACTACAGGCACCTGCCACAACGCCTGGTCGGTTTTTGGTCGCAGCCTTCATTTGGCGGACCCGGGCTGGATTCGAACCTGCCAGCTCAGGTGTACAGGGCTGGCACCTTAGCCTGTTGAGCCACAGGCGCCAAGCCAATTGACATACTTTGTACCGGACTATGCAGCATCTGAAGATACAACAGCTCATAGTTATTGGAATAAAGGAAATGAGATATGGCTGTCACTCCCTATCTTTATTCCCCTTAGAACAGACACATTAGCTGACTGTGAGTTGCAGTATGTTTTTGTGCAGACAGACTAGTTAGAGTTACGGAGGATATTACCACTGACTTCAAGATCTATATCCTGAGACTCTGGCCTGAGGGGATAATTGCCCTAGGGTAGTCTGCTCTTAAACAGTACTCTTATATCTTCAAAAGTTTTCAAGGGTTTGAAGGGACTCTTAGGTGCCAGATGTAGTGATCAAAACATTGACACCACTTCTTCCTCTAGGCCAGTGGGCAGGACCCCAGGTGCAGCCAGAAGAAGAAAGAGCTATTGTTTCCTATGAATGGAATTAAGAGTTTAAGCCAAATTAATGATTTCAGGCCCCCAGACGGTATAGGTTGGATTACCACATATATTGCTTCAGTCTTTACCGTAAATTATTAGTAAGAGGGAGATTTTTGGCTTATCACATTTCTCATTTATTCAACTGGATGTTCAGATTGTGAGAAATGGGGAGTCTATACTTGTATAATTAAAAGCTTTTAGAATCCTGTTATTACCTTCCCTCACTCCACTAGAATTTAAACTCTGTGAAAGGAGGGATTTTTGTCTGTTTTGTTCACTATTTTATCTCTTTAGCACCTTGGACAATGCCTGGCACATAGCAACTTTCTCAGACAATGTTTGTTAAGTGAATTAATCTATTTCTCCCATAGCAGCATTAATATGTGTGGGCTTTTCTTTGAGGACCTTCCTTTTGCTCTTGGTTGGCCCACATATGCATTTTCCTCCCAAGGAAAGAATCTATGGCCTGAATGTGGCTATTCTTTAGTTTCCCATTTATTTCCTTGTCAAACCGAATAATAGACATCCTTTTATACTATAAAAATATCTGAGTATCTAGGCTAGAGGAATATTTTCCATTGATAGACTTTTTTCTCTAGTGCTATGGCATCAGCCCGGCTAACAGCAACCACAAATTCCTGGGTTCAAGTGATTCTCTTACCTCAGGTTCCCAAGTAGCTGGGATTATAGGTGCCTGTTACAATCTCCTGCTAATTTTTCTATTTTTGGAAGAGATGAGTCTCGCTCTTGCTCAGAGTGATCTTGAACTCCTGAGCTCAAGTGATCCTCCCACCTCAGCCTCTCAGAGAGTCAGGATTATAGGCATGAGCCTGTGTGCCTGGTCAGGGTTTGCCATTTTTAGTAGACTTACAAGCACCAAAATAAAGCACACATACATATACCACATACAAACACACGCATACACAACATACACACATGAACTTTTTTAGCATATGTTGTGTATAAGTAGGGTTGGAAATTTGTCATACGTAGGCAAGTTCAAGGAGGGAGGATCCAGTTTATATAAACTATGCTATGCTATACAATAAATAATCTCTCAAATCTCAGTGATCTATAAAACAATAAAGGTTTATTATTTTTTGCTATTACTACTTGTCTAGCATGGGTCAGCTGAGTGGTTTTTTATGACCTGGATGATGGAACAACCATTATTTAAAGGATTGCTCATAAGTGTGGAAGAGGTAGCAGTTTTGTGCTCTAGCCTAGACATACTGTAAATAGTCAGACTCACAGGTCATTGGCCAGAACTTGTCATGTGGCCTGAGTGCAAATTGTAGCACTCATTACGTGGGGTGGGGTAGGGGGGTGGATAGCTGGGTGATGACTAATAAAGTTGTTGTTTTGCTAGAATGTTCTAGATTCACTCTATTTCTGGAAGTTTTTTGTAACAGAACCCAAGAGTGCTTTCCTAGAGGAATAATACTTTTTAAAAATACCAGACTAGCTACTTTGGAACCTCAGCACTCTGGGTCCTACATAAACTGCAGTGCAGACAATCATAGACTTTCCAGAATTAGAGAAACCTAAGTTCAAATTCCAGCTCTACCAGTTAATAGTCGTGTGGCATTATGTATAATAAGATACTTAGGCTTGGCGCCTGTGGCTCAACGAGCTAAGGCACCAGCCACGTACACCTAAGCTGGTGGGTTCGAAACCAGCCCGGGCCAGCCGGCTGCAACCAAAAAATGGCCGGGAGTTGTGGCAGGTGCCTGTAGTCCCAGAGGCAAGAGATTCGCTTGGGGGAATTGGAGGTTGCTGTGAGCTGTGATGCCATGGCACTTTATCCAGGGTGACAGTCATCCATGATGACACTCTATCCAGGGTGACAGCTTGAGGCTCTGTCTCAAAAAAAAAAAAAAAAAGATACTTAATTTCTCCATGATTATTATGGTCATCTCCAAAACAGTTCTACCTCACAGACAGGATGAAATTGTTGTGAAGATATGATGAGACCATTTAGTGAAGTGCTTGGCATGCAATGTACATATTACACATTTAATCAATGTTAGCTAGCTAGAAAGATGGAGAAGTCTTTTTTTTTTTTTAAATACATGTATTTTATTATTCTTCATTACATTATTTCCCCCCCCCCCCCCACCCGTCCGTGATAAGACAGAATTGATTTACAGAAAAGAATACAGAAAACACCAAAGCTCCTGGTAGTGGGAGAGATTTCAAGTAGGGAG